>JANTPZ010082869.1:520-11115 GCA_025593235.1 Vachellia pachyceras | reverse complement strand
TATAATCCCATTGAAACATCAACCTTGGAATCATGTGATTATCAGTGGCCACCAAATAATCTGCCACTACTGTCTAATTTACAAGGCACTTTTTTTTTTAAAAAAAAAAATTAGTCCTATTTATAAATAATTAAGTAGAGTATTAATTATAATTTTTTTAATATTATCCCTATTTAGTTTCTTATTAATCATTTAGAGATGTGTTAACAATAAGGATTGATAAACACATTTGTTTGGTCTTATCCTGTGGAGAATAATCAGGTTGCAGATGTTTGGTCTTGTGGGGTGACTTTATATGTAATGCTTGTTGGAGCTTATCCTTTTGAAGATCCCGAAGACCCGAGAAACTTCAGAAAAACACTTCTGGTATGAAACTATTTAGTGTTGTGCTATCAAAAACACCCCTTTAACAAACTATTTATATTAATAAGAACAACAAAAATAACAATAATTATTATGACTACTATTAATATGAGTTTGGCCATTTAATTTTAGTTGGAATTTCCAATTGTATTATTCTTAATCACTCGTGTATTGATTTTTTTTTGTTTTTGCCTTATTCATATATATATATATTGTGTATATAATTGTTGTGATGATAATTTATGTTGTTGCAGAGAATCCTTAGCGTCCACTATTCAATTCCAGATTATGTTCGTGTTTCCCAAGAATGTAGACACCTTTTATCCAGAATATTTGTGGCCAACCCTGAAAAGGTGAACATTAATTCACTCATTTATCTCAGAACCTTTTCCTTTTTTAAAAAATTATAATTATAATTTTTGGTGATATTCTTCAGTGCCGTTTTTTTTTCCTTCAAAAGAAAACCACCTACATGGGCTTCGTTTGGAAACCCGTTGAAAAAACGGACACAGATTCCTAGGTACTTTATGTGAGAGGAATTTTGTCTCGACTTGCGTGAGAATGGGTTTTGGGGGTCAAAACGGGATTCCTAACAGAAACCCAAACGAAGCCATGGTCCAGATACAATAGAACAACAGAAAAGAAAAATAAGATAACATGGTACTAGCCTAGAAAAAGAAAACTGTGAATTAATAACCATGATCATTAACAATATGACAATATCATAGATGATCCAATAATGAAGTTTTAACAGCCCAATCCCCTTTTCGTTGGATAGGATGTTCATTTCTGGTTTTATTTTTTTTAATGAGATATAAATTATTCATATTTTATTTATGCTTATATACTATTTAAATTTGAAAACTAAATTTTAAACCATTTACAATGTATATATACTTTAAGTATTTTAGTTAATTTTTTAAGAAAAAATAAAAATTAACTAACATAAAGAAAAATCAGACAATATAATTTGAGTCTCCATGTATTAACATAACACGCTTATCTTTTAAGATAAATACAAAAATTTGATAATCAGATGGTCTCATCAGAATCAGTTCTATTTAATAAAATAAAGTTGTTGTGGGTTTAAATCTCATGAATAAAAAAATTCTTATCTAGTGAGTTATGTTCATCTAAACTTAATAATGCTCAAATTTAGTATGATAATATGAAATAATGAAATATATTTGTTATTAATCGATTTCAAATAGAATCATCCTACCATTCTCATCCTAAATATAACTATATAAATCACTTCTAATTAATTCACACATACAAACAGAAATGGTCAAAACATTAAGCTTGTCATAAAATTTAAATGATTTTTAATAGTAAACTTATGACATAACTATACAAAACTTCAGCATTACATTAATTTTCACTATCTCACCGCCATTATTAAATATGAACATATATATATTGGGAAAAGTATTTAATTCTTTTTAAAACCATCAAAATACCTTATAAAAGGATAAAGAATACCTAGATCAAGGCGTATTGTAATGGGAATTAGAATAGTATTCATTCATTACATAACAAAACCTGAGGTAAGGCAAATGCTGCAAAGAAAGTGTTATCTGTAATCGGTGAGTAGTTGCTTAGTTGATATAGAACTCGTTATATTGTCGATTAATTTGACAGCGCTTGTGTGATGCAGAGGATTACGATCCCAGAAATAAAGAAACATCCATGGTTTCTGTACAACCTACCAATAGAATTTATGACGGAAGGGGAAAGTGGGATGGAAGAAGAATTGGAGAGTGGTGAAGGGAATAATGATGAAGAAGAAGAAGAAGAAGAAGAAGAAGAAGAAGCAGAAGGAAGGCAGAGCTTAGAAGAAATACTGTCCATAATCCAAGAGGCCAGAAAAGCTGGGGATGGTCCTAATGGTAATCATAACAAACTTGGAGGGCACTTTATGGATGGAAGCATGGATCTTGATGATATTGACGCCGATGCTGACATTGATGATGTTGAAACAAGTGGTGATTTTGTTTGCGCCATGTAGTTCTGTACTTCTCTCAATTCATGTCTGTCGTCTTTCTCTTCACTGAAATGGACAGTTTCTTATTGGACTAGGTTTTCATCTTTCTTCCTTGCTGATGCTGGGTGCTTGTTTGGATTTGGATCACGTTACTTTCAAGTGATTTGTCAATTTTCAAAGTAAATTTGCTAAAGAGGTTTTATCACCTATTGTTAGTGCCATCAAACATGAGGGATGTTGTCCGTAGCAACAAAAGTTTCCGCCAAACTATGTGATTCTTTTGCTAAATGATCAAACATAGTAAGATTTTTCTTATAACCGTGCCTAACTAAGACCTTCCGTCCATGTTAATAATAAATCTAGCATCTTGAACCATGTCTATATCGGGATTATGATCACTCTCGGTATCAGAGTCCTGTTACAAAATTTAATTACTTCAATACAGTTCATCATCACAAAAACCCTTTTGTAGCCCATGTTCCAACACAATTGTAAAACCGTGAATTATTCCAATTAATTCTGCAACTGCAGGAGGGTAAAAGGTTAATTTGCAACTAAAACCACAAATCTGTTGTAGGTTATTCATCCTTCGCTGAACCACCATAACCACTCTTGCTTCACAGAAGATCTTTTCTCAGTGCTGCTCTGTAGAATGGCTTTTTCAATGGTGGACGAGGGAAAGCGGTTTGAGATAAGGTCTTGTTTTGGAAGAGGTGGGCATGGAATAAAGATAATGATGATTCATTCATTCATTGGATTTAGCGTTAGAATTTCAGGTTTTGCTTTCTGGTGTGTGATTGGAAGTTGATTGTCTGCGTTTCGGCATAGAGTAATGGTAGGAGGAATTGGAGAGTGACGTCGCTTTCCTTTGCCGCAATTCTAATCTCTTCGTTCATATGGTTCATGTGGACGGTCATGTGCTCCTTTAAGTGGGTCGGTTTTTGTTTTTAATTTGGTTTTAACCATTCATCTGACGCTTTTTCTATATTCTATTGCCAGGTGATCGAGTAACCAACTAATCTAGATTAAACACTTATTCAAGCTATTCCAACAAGATTTAACATTGCCGCATCTAAGATTCGAACACGAGACCCCGTGTATACTAGTTGGACGTCTTTACCAATCCAACTAAATGCTTGTTGATGTGGGTCAATTTTTGTCTAACGTCGTTTTAAGATATCTAATCAATGTCAGTGCAGAAGTATACCAAATCTTTAATAAGAACCAACATCTTTTACCTGACTAAATCCTGATGAGGCATAACCTGTTTAATAAAAAGATTAGACCTCATGCCCATTTAAATGTTTATTTATTTAAATAGATCAGACATTTCTTTTAAAGTCCTAACCTATAGATTTATAGGCCTATCTTATTTAATTATATGTAATCTTTAAATATGTTCAGAATCTATTCAAAGTATTCCACTTATAAAATATAGACTTTCAAATTTAAGCAAAAGCTCATGTATACTTAGTTAAGTTTTGGCTTGAGATGTCCTATTTACACCTAAATGTTATTACCATGGCATAAGATAAAAGCAAAGCGCCAAATGATATGTTTGTCATGGATTTTTTTAGGCACATATTTTTCTCCAATTATTACCATCATGAGGAAAGAAAAACCTTCAACAATGACATCTACTCCCTCCTATACAAAATAATGTAAGCCACTTTTAGAAGAATAATTTAGTTCACAACATAAATCATTTGAAGAGTAATTAATACTTATTTATCAATTTTACCCATATAATTAATACTTATATCTGACCATTTATATTATTTCCCTTCAAAACCCCATTCAATATAGGTAGGGTTGGAAAGTTTCTTCAATTTAAGATGGATTTGATGAGTTAATTAATTTTCTTAAATTCTAACGAATTAGTTAAAGTGACTTACATTGTGGATTGGGGGAGTACTAATTATAAAAAATGATCTAATTAAAGTTGTTATTGTTTAAGTTTTGTTGTTATTTTACATCATTAAAGGAGAAATTAAACTATACCGCAAAAATAGCAACTCATCTAAACTATGCCCAATGAATGGGCAAACTCAATAATTTTAATCTACGTACATTCATTTCTATTAATTTGTTGATTTAAAAAATGAAAAAAAAAAGTGCCGATTTGCATTATTACCCCCTTGTCTTTTCCTCAGGCTAAACTCTAAACAATGTTTAGATTCTTCAGAAGCTCAGATAATTGATGGTCACAGGGAGTTATAAGAAGAGGGGATATAATCTCAACCAACTAAAAAATAAATACCCATTTGATTTAAGTTGTTCCAATTGAACATCTCAAAACCAGGTACATTGTCTGGACAAGCTTGTTAATTAAATCTTGAAAAATGATTACTCTATCCAATCATAAATATATGATTTATTTACCTAATTTGATTAGATTAAGGATATTAGTTGAGTTGATAATATAACATGTTTTTTAAAACACCATAACAACCTTTTTAATTCCCTTCCCCCCTTTTTATTAAATTATTGTTGATGGAGCATTAATAGTGGTAATTTGAAAAAAAAATTGAGAAAAATCTTAAATAGGTCTTTTATTTAGGACAAAGACTAACTTTCTAATTAGTTTTTACATTAAGAACCAAACGAATATTAAAGAGTACTAAACCCTAAAATGCATGAACCAGGTTCTAATGTGTGCATTGAATGTAAGAGGTCCTTATAGTTCTAACATAGAATTACAACTCTCAACAGATTCATACCCAAAAATGGCCTTTTAAGTTTCAACATTTCTTTAAGATCCTAAGTAGATCTTGACACTTCAAACGGGCCTTAAAGTGTGATAAAATCATTCAATGACTTGAAGGAGTACCTGAGCGAGATGTGGGGGAGTTATCAGGGACCACAGGGGGATTTGGATCGTAGGCTTCACACAAACGCTAGGCCAGTGCACTGTATTTGAGGCAGAGGAATGGGGTGTTTTTAGGGGATTGGCATGGGACTTTGGATTTAAGAAGGTGGTGGTGGAATCTGATTCAAGGAATCTGGTTGATATATTAATGTCCAACGAAGCATCTAATTCCTGCAGTTTAGTTTCTTGGCAGATCAGACAAATGATAAAGAGGGAATGTGAGGTGCAACTGGTTCACATTCCTAGAGAACAGAATGGCCTTGCAGACATGTAGGCAAAGGAAGGTTTATCTAAGTCTGCTGTTTTGAGTTCTCCTCCGTCAAACATCGGGAGTTTGTGCTTAAACTCATCTCTAGGAGGAGCAATGGTGGACCTAGGATCTTGGTTCAGGAGGTGCAAATTATTTTTTGATAAGATAAATGAGACTTATTCTTAATAATTTGAGTAAAAATTTAGTGGGTTCAAAATTAGCAAATGAGTGAGTGCAAAATAAATTACATAGTACTAATATATACCTAATTTTTTGAAAGTCAGGGGTGCGGTTGCACCCTCTAGGACCTCCGTAGGCCCACCATTGTCTAGGAGTTAATTCCCTCGTAGCAAAATATGCTTTAATTAGAATTACTATAGCTCCTCTATATAATTCTGTAATTTCTTTATTATTAGGTATTTTCCTAAGTTCTTCATTGATATATTCTTTGTTGGTCAGTGGAATTCTAGTTGTTCCAGTACTTTGACTTATATCAATAGGACTTTTTGTTTTATTTAATAATAAATATGTTCCTTTTGCTTTTTTACCTTTAAAAAGAGATTTAGTAACTTGTAATAAAGTTTGTAGAAAAACTTCTTTAGACTTAAATCTTCCTTTATGACTTTTTGCCATTGATTTTCGTCAAAGGGTGGACAATTATGATTACATAAACTTAGTTTTCCCCGCCCTTAAAGATTCAATAAATAAAAGAGAATAAATTAAGCACAAGGACAAGAAACTTACATCAATTCTGCTTTTATTCCAAACACTTGAAGCTTTGTATAAAGGATTATACAAAGGGAGAGAGAAGAGATTTGCAGGTAAAATCCTCGTTGCAAACCAGTGTGTCCTCTCCTAAACTCCTAAGTATCCTTTTATAGTGTTAAGGGATTAAAAAGACAAAAGACTCTACGAATACTACTTACATAAAATGTCTTCTTATAAGTCAAAAAGGCTATTAAAGTCTATCAATCTATAAAGTAATTTCTACAAGTCAAACAAAAAAAAAAAAGGAGTACTTGAGCTCCCATTGCTACTAACAGATCCTTTACAAGATAAGCTCATATTTGTTCCCTTTTTCAGTTTCAGGAGAGTTCATAGGATAAGCTAACCTATATTGCTCTGTGGCAGTTTCAAGCCTTTTCAAGTTCACCCTCACTAAGAAATGAAAGTGAATTCGCTGATGCAGTATGTTGATGTAATATAAGCTCAAATTCTCCTTCTTATTGTTTTTCAATGACAAAACTGTACATTAAGAAATAAACATGATTACACAACACATAGTCTAGAGAGAGAGAGAGAAATTTAAAGCAGCCCCTGCATTATTGGCTTCGTTTGGAAACCCGTTGAGAAAATGGACACAGATTCCTAGGTACTTTATGTGAGAGGAATTTTGTCTCGGCTTGCGTGAAAATGGGTTTTGGGGGTCAAAACGGGGTTCCTAACGGAACCCCAAACGAAGCTATTACCATTCAGAATTCTCCTTAGTTTAGGACATGAACTTATAAATTCAGGGTCAAGGCATGATAAGCTAATAAATCAGTATATTTGTGTTGTGGTTTTCTTCCATATGTGAGCGCTCGCTCTATCGCTTCACACGAAAGCATTAAGCAGACTTCTGATATAGAAACAGTTCTAAAGAAACCGCATACTTTAACATTTCACTTTAAGAATCCTGATTCAGAAACAGGTTGGAAATATCACATTAAAGCTGGAGTTGTCAAAAACCTTTTATCCAAAACCAAATGGATAACTACCTTTTAGTGAAAGCAAGACGTGAAGAATACCACCTACACCTACACCTACACAATCATTTTTATCTTTAACAACATGACTGATGATTTGCTTGTAACCTCTAACTGTTTCTGTCTCTTTAAATTAAAAAAAAGAAAAAAAGAAAAGCTATTCCTTCCAAGCATGCTAACCCACACCATATTGGCAAGTTCCGCACACTGGATCAGATGCTTGAGACCAACCGTGACTAGGTACTTGGACGAATCTGCATTTTTCTAGCTAAGTTAATTTGATTTTACAAACATGATTTTGGTTAGAATTGATTTTCTGTAACATGATTTGCATTTAGATGGCATTTCATCAAAACTGACTTTAAGCTCCACTAGGACAAATTTACAAGGGAAAATGATAAAAAAAAATTCTGAAAATTGTAAAACCTCAAATGAAATTTTTTTTTTACCATTTTTGATAAAATATTAACAACTACTAATAAGTAATTCATAACTGATTCCATGGTAAATATCTGATTTGGAATTTTATATTTTCCAATGTCTTTTTTTTTGTCATTTCCCATTTTATAAATTAATCATTACATAACTGATTCATTCAATGTGCATTAAAAACTTATTCAATATCAACATATGCATAAATATATATAAATTAAAAAGTAATCTAGAACAAAATAAAAATTAAAAATATTATAAAGATTTTTTTGTAATACTTGCTGCACGACTAATTGTTCTGTGTCATCAAAGTTTGTAAGCTGCAAACTTCAACCAATTCAACAAATTTTGCTCATATGGCTTCAACGCTACAAACATCTCCCTTTCAGGCTGGGACAGAAGGAGTTGACAGCATCGAGAATGCAAATCAGGATCACTTGTGATAGCCTCCATTCTCTGAACCTCAGCCATCACTTCACTAATGGACGTCCTGGCCATCACCTTTGATCGTGACTCAGATGCTGTGGCAATTCTGCTTATCGCATCAGCTATCTTTTTCGAGATAGGAACTTTCATCTTCTTGTCACTCGTTTCTACTCTCTTCCTCTTCCCCTTCTCCTTCCCATCGCCTTCACTACTGTTTCCCTGAGAAGTGTTTAAATTAACACTATGCAACTCGGCACTAACTCCGGCAGCAGTCCCCAGGTTTTCATCGCAGTCTCCTGATCCTTCGTCCAGATTCACACAGCCATCATTCATCGGTAAACAATGCACATCAGCATTTGTGTCATTAGGAACATCAGCATTAGTATCATTAGGTAGTGTTCCAGAAGACGGTGCCAAGGCCAAAGACCCTGGAGACGCCACATTCTTGAACAAAATAGTTAATTCTTGGGCAAATGGAAGTCCTTTATATCTGAATTTATCATATTGTGGATTTTCCTGCACATATACAACTAATTAACATGATATTATAACCAAAAGAAGGATAAAGATTATATCTTGACATAAAACCTTCATACTGCTAGCTTTTTCGTCCACCAATCGTCTGGTGCATCTACGGTATTCTTTGCATTATCCCATTTGAGGCCTGTCTCTTCACCAAACAATTTATCCCACAGCAACCATTCCTTTCTAAGGTTGTCCCACTTGTTTTTTAATTGAGTTTTGTCGTACTGTCTGCGAGATCTCTCATTGAATCCAGCCCTTATATCTTTCCAGCCTTTCTTTGTAAAGGTACCACCCTTCCGTTCGTTTTTCTGCACTTGTTCCAAGCATAATTGGATAAAAATCTTAGTTGCCGTCATGTCCCATGTAGCCTTTGACTTGTCGTTGGTCATTATGCTACAAGGAAAAATGCAAATGAGAAAACCTTTGTATCAACACAACAGGCCACAAATTCAGAAGTATCATATGAAAATGCATACAAGGCACTACAAGAATTAAATAAAACACCAAAATAAAAATCATCTTTTAAATATTTGAAGGGCCTATGTGTGGGCCACAACAAAAGGTCAAGAAGGGCAGAGATAGATTAAATAGCAATAATGAACATCTTAAAAATAAGGCCCGCAATAAGGCGTGCTATGTTATATGTACTTTGAATAGCATGAATGAATTTGAAGCGGAAATTTCTTTTCGGTGAACGAAGCGGACATTGATCCCAAATGACATTTATATTGGCTTTCAATTAACCCAACACAATTGACAAGAGAAAGAAGCTCTATCACCAAGCAAATCGCAATTCAATATGAAAGCTATAGAAGTTATCTTAAAAGACCAGCAACAAGTAGAAGGAATGCTTTATTTGAAAGGGGCGCTGGACGAGATGATACAGCCTCGACAATTTTAATATATGCCTTCAAGAAAGTAAAAAAAAAAAGTTCAATTTATAGAATGAAGAAGAAACAACCCAACATTTATGAATCGTAATGAATAAATTCAACAGATAAAAAACCCAAAAACTCCGATTGCAGAAAGAACCGCTTGAACAAACTAAAAGCTGCAATGATAAAACTGACCTACTTACACGACTCAAACAAAATCATCAGGTAACTTCACTTATCTCAGAAACAAAGTAAAAAAACCTATTATTATTATTATTATTATTATCGATCAAAATAAGAATGACACGAAGTTACAGGAAAAGGAAGTTAGAGCTCCTACCAGCTCGCAGCAAGCCTAATCATTGCAACATTGAAACTTACAACCATGTCTTTTAAATTTACAAGAAATTCATATCAACACCTCACACAAAATATCATGAGCCAAATCAGAAAATTACAAACATGTAATTTAACCCTATGATTTCCAACGACAGAACCCAATCTTCTAGATGTAATCTAAAAATTCCCTCCAAAAATGCTCTTTTCTGTGTAGATCGGTTAACATTTTCTTACTCCTTAAAATTACCATCCAAGAGCTAAACCCCCCCCCCAAACGAAAAAAAACAATCGATGAACCTAAGAAGGTGAGAAGCAAAATACGAATTTGATGGAAGCAAACTTAGGCGAGAAATGCAGATCAAACAATGTTAGAATCAAATCAAGAACCGTACGGCAGATCGACACCAGACCGGACAAGCAGATGGCAGAACAAAGAAGCCACGAGATCTACACCAGATGGCAGCGGGGGGTCACCAAAGCACAAACCAGATGGCGGCGAAGAAGAGAGGTGGAACGACGGAGAAAAGAGACCAGGCACAAAAGCTAGGTCTGGGCCTCCGCGATGCTTCTCCTGTAACGTGGTTTGGAGAAAGAACGGTCAGTGGTGTTACGTTGGATTTTCAGCTAGCTTAACGTGGTTTTGGGCTTGATAAACGTAGGTCCAAGTTTGAAATGGAATTAGAGTAACGTAATTTTAAAGAAACTTGATTTTTAGAGTTGATTTTGATTTGATTTGATAAAGAAATAATTTTGGTTTACTCTGATTTTGTTTGAAAGTTTTTATGTT
>JANTPZ010082855.1:1022-17820 GCA_025593235.1 Vachellia pachyceras | reverse complement strand
CCTTTTCCAAACTCAAGTTTATAGTTAATCCCTTCCCTTTATTCGGCCCAAAGAACTATATCATCAGCATAAAGTATGCACTAAGGGATCTCTTCTCAGATAGGTTCAATTAAAACGTCTAATACTAGAACAAATAAGACATAAAAAATTATCCTATTTTTATTGAAAAGTCTTTTGTCTCACCTCCAAAAGTTTTAATATTGATTGTTACTCCCTTATATATATCCTGAATGACTTTAATACAAGACATACACATCCATTTCTTTCCCAAGGCTTTCCAAAGAACGTCTCTATGCTCGGGTATTGTAACAACAATTTGGCAATTTGGATGTAATGTGTGAGTGACTCATGGGTTGGGCATTTCCATTGGTGCTAGTGAAGCATTGTGTCTCTAGCGTTATCATATGATGTGTGGTTAAGGAATAAGGATGAAGAGGGATTAGCACATAAGGATTAGCACATAAGGATGAAGAGGGATTAGCACTCATGCCTAATTAATGAGTGACGTGGCAGGGTGGTTGATTAGTTTTTGGAAAATGATTGATTGCTCTGAGTGGATTGATATTTGATTCCTCGTTTGCTTTCAGTGTGTCTGGTAATTGATGGACTTCTTACTTGTAAAACCATGGTTTTTGTTTGAAGTAAACAAATAGGAGAAAATTTTGGAGAAGAGTTTTTTTTATTTAAAAAGAAAAGCTACTTTTTTCTTCTTATTATGATTGTCATATATGATAGACCAAAAATATCCTTCTCATTTCCTCTAGTAATAAATTAGAGTTTGTTATTTATGCAATTATCATATCAGTTTATAGCTCTATTTGGCAACACTTTTGAAGAGCCTAAAAGTTTATTCAATAGTATTTTTTTCGTAAAACGAGATAATCTCCTTCACATATTTACATCGACTTACATAAAAGTACTTCTCCACTGTATTTCCAAATGAGCCTTATATCCTTTTTGGTAATTTGTATATGAAAAAGTGGTTTTGATAACAACTATTGAAACACTTTCATTTATTAAAATGTATTCCATAAAAATCTATTCTTTAAAATCATTTTTATCATTTTTTTCTTGATAAGTTATTCTTCAAAGACCAATTCAAATGCACCATAGTTCTTAGCTTATCTTGACGGACCAAATCAAAGTTTTGTGAAGCTGACCCATAACCATATGGCCACGGGTTGTTATTAATTAAATGATTAATAAATTATCACTGATTAAAGGATCACACCACCAATCAACTATAATCCTCACTTTGCGCAACTAATTCCAATTTTACAAGTTTCCCCTCTTCCGCACGTGCCTGCCTGCTTCTCACGTAAGATTCTCCATTCCCAAAAAAAAATCAAATTAATTTTAATTGCTTTGGTTTGTGTACAGCCAATTTATGACATAATTATTCACTTAATTTAGTCTTCGCATTCAAGAAGAATTTGTCCCTTCAGCAGATTAACTTAATTTTTTGCGGAAAAATGGGTTTGGCTTGTTTGTGGAGGAGTTTAGAAAAGCCAAACGTACGTTTAATATTATTTTCTACAAAATGAGATAATCACCTTCACATATTTATCTCGACTTGCGTGAAAGTGTTTCTCTGCCATGTTCCCAATTGGATCCATAATGTGCAAGGAAAATTTATCATCAGGTTTCAAATAGAGGAATTAATGAACATAAATTTATAAAGATTAACAAAATTACCATCAGGTTCCAGCAGTAGTCGATCCGATTGTTATTAATAACCTCACCAGCCGTCAACAACAACCGGATCAGCTACTGTTGAAACCTGATGGTAACTTTACCAATTTTTGAGACATTTGTTCATTAATTGGGTTATTTGGGACCTGATAGTAAATTTCCTATATATATAATGGGCCCCTTTGAAAACGCGGTATAGAAGTACTTTTATGCAAGCCAAGATAAATATGTAGAGGAGATAACGCGGTAGAGAAGTACTTTTAAACAAGCCGAGGAAAATATGTGAAGGAGATTATCTCGTTTTACGGAAAAACAATGTTGAACGTACTTTTAGATATAAGTTAAGCGTTGCCAAACAAACACATTATCTTATTTTACGGAAAAACGCTTATTGAACGTGCGTTTAAACTCTACAAACGCTAACCCAAACCAGTACAGTGAATCACCACATCACCAACCACCGAGGGTCATGCTTACGTTGTTGAAAATGCTTGAAGTTCAAGGGTACAAGCAAAACTAAAATAATTCATCCCCTTTCATTTTTCTTTTTAAAAAATAAAAATGGACAGTTTCATTACTATTAAGTTGGAGAGCCCTGATTTTTTTGGGTTTGAAAAAGAAAATGAAAAAAATATGATGGAAGACAAAAAAAAAAAGACGAAGATGATTAAGGGAAGCAATATCAGAAAAATCAATTATTGAACTATTGGAAGGCATCATAATCTCAAATTTCATAAAATTCAATATTTCATTATTGCATGTAAATTTTTCAGACCTTCCAATAATCCAAGCACTCATCTCTCTAAACTGGGGAACTTAGCTCGATCAGATTAATAAAAATCTGTATGTATTCCCTTTTTCCTTGGGATGCTTCTTAAGTTTTAATTTCTTGATGATTCTTAAAATGGACAATCATATGTCGTCCTTCATCAAAAATTAATTCTCTGATTCCATGCTCTAATCATGCGTGCATGGGCATCCTCTTATAATTATTAGAAAAATGATATTCGATATATGTTTTGACACTTGATATATATAAGTTCATCTTGGGGAATTCAAAAATTGAAGTGTGTATATCTTTGTTTGATGAATATCATGGGCCAAAATCAGGCTTTTATTTAATTTACTCTGAATATCATATGAAGTTGACTGTAATGGCGGATTCAGGACTCTAATTCAAGGGGTGCAAACTATTTTTTAAGAAAATAAGTTGAACTTATTCTTAATATCTTTTGAAAAGAATTTGAGCAAAAAATTTAGTAGGTGCAAAATAAATCACATAACACTAATATATACCTAATTTTCTGGAAGTCAGGGAGTGCGGCTACACCCACTGGACCTAATGTAGGTTCGCCAGTGGTTGAATGAAGTGTATGTGTATATGTATATGTGTGTACATATTTTTTTTTTGCACGATTAGAGCAGGAGGCTCATGGAATCTCCAAGCAACTTTAATTAATTATCGCATAATAAGATCCAATTAATGACTTGGCTTCCTTGTAGGATTAGACGATTAGTTATTGACCTCTACTTTGAGCATCCGTGCTTTCTACACAACTTGTTAACATTGGATTAGCAGCCTAATCATCCATCGCCCTCAATATATATATATATATATTGTGTGTGTAAACAAATCTCTCTCTCTCTATATATATCCCCCACACACATACATTGTAGAGAGAGAGAGAGAGTTGGAATATTATTGGTGAATAAGAGCATGGGAGTAAAGTCAAGTGGACGAGGATGACTGCCACTAACAGGATATAGATATGGATATGAGCTTTAGAATTACGTTTGGTATGTCATAGAAATGAAGATGGAATTCATATTTTTTTATGAATGTTGATTTTTTTTTGAAATATAACAAAAAAGACCATTTTGCATAAGGGGGGATATTTTGATCCAAAAAAATTAGACTCCATGGAATCCAAATGAATTCCATAGGTACAAGTATGGAATTGAAATTGGGTATTTAAGTGGAATTGAATTCCACATGGAATTGTAATTCCATCATACCAAACATGTCAACATCATGAAATTTAATTCTAATTCCATTTCCACCCTTCCATTTCCATCATACCAAACGAGGCAATAGTTTTCTTCGTCGCATGTTATATTCGATGAATTGGCATTTGGCATCAGCTGGAATTTTTAACGTATTTCCAAAATTTAAAATAAACTATACTTCTTCCTATCCAAATATCAAACTTTGTTTCTAATGCTACTGTAGGGTGGGTCCCATATGTTATGTGCATTTAGCTCCACTTCAGATTATTGACGTCATTAATAAATTATTCTGACGATCAGGACAACACGTGTCCGCAGACTGTCCTCATAGATGACGTCAGTAGCACCGCCGCCATCTGCCCATTCCCAGCTTTGGTCCTATACTTTTCGTCATTGGCTGTGTTTGGGGCTTCAAAATTTATTGTGACGCAAATGAAGTTACTCCAATCATGTATTTATCTTCGTTCTCTCAATGAAGTTTTCAAACATACTCATTATCGTTAACCCTACCAACCCATGTTTAATATAAAGACTAATTGATTTGTGTCGAGGAGATTAAAAAAAGTTAAAAACAACATTTAAAAGTATTTATATTTATTGTTTTCTCTTAATTAATTTATCTTATTTATAAATTGACATATAATCTGATTAAGCAGGAAATAAAATCTTTTAAATATTGTATTTGACTTCTTTAATCTCTTTGTAATAAACTCTTTTGAGTTTTTCCCTTCTCTCTAGGGATAACGATTTATTAGATTTAAAGTGTGGGCCTTTTATTTTGCCATTCCTTGTTAAAATTTAGTCATGTTCACGTTATTTAGAGTTTGATTATATGTTTTACTGTAGTTAATAATTAAGACAAGTTCATTGATGATTCCAATTTTAAATCTAGCAAGGTTGAAACATTAAAATGTTTAGATTAATATATTTTAAGTGATTTACGTAACTCTAAGTAATTATATGAAAGAAGTTGTCTTACATTATCTAAAAGTGTTTTTTAAATGATTTTACGAGTTCTCAAAACAAAGTAGCTCTTGTTTGTGCCTTGTCTCACATGTCCTCCGTCCCAATATACTAGGAATTTAAATGATTGTGTATGGTAATAAGATTTAATTAAAGATCTACCTCTTATTGTTGGTAAAAAATCAGTTAACTTTTTTAAAAATATAAAATAGTTGAATAAATCATTTAATCATGACGTATATCATAAATATTTATAGAAATTAATTCGATTTCTTGATTTTTTATAAAAGGGTAACAGATTTTTATATTAAGTAGTAATTTATACAAATATATGAAAAGAATTTAATATATATAATAAATATAAAAATGGTGCTACTTGTAGTGCGTGTATTGTCACGTCTACTTCTCTATGTGCAGTTGGCCCCGAAAAAAACTTGCGAACCTCAAATTCCACAAGTTGAAAATATTTTTATTCGATGACGACAACAATAATAAACCAATACGTAGAAAAATGATATTAATACGATACTGTCTCATATATACTGAATATATATATATATGAGTTGTGTTACTAATTTAAGGATATTAAAGAAATGAAACAAAATATCATTAGATAATATAACAATTTATAAATTAAATAAATTAATTTGAGAATAAATGATAAATAAAATGTTATACGCCAAAATATCACTGCTTGAGCTAATTAACTACCTTGCGGCTTGTATGTGCGAGGGAAGAGAGAGTTAGCAGTACCTAACATTAAAGATGGAGGCAGGTGGCCTTCGGGCTGGTAGCTTGGTGGTAAGCAACTTGGTCATGGTCCTGAATTTGGGGGTGGTCTAAGGCCACGCGAGTTCGAATCCGGGGGAAGTCCCGTCTCCGGGGCGACCCCGGATTAGTCTGCACTCGAATGGGTGTAGGATACCGGAGGGTGAAATTCCATTATTTCTCACTTAAAAAGAAAAGATGGAGGCAGGTGAGGACAGAATATGAAGCTCTTTAAATTGGAGCCTCCTGTGTCCTCTCCAAAATTTCAATCCTCTCCTCCTCCTCCCCTCATCTCCTCTGTTATCTTCCTCCCCTCTCCCTCTCTCTCTGTTGGCCATGAAACATCCTCAATCCAATCTGCCACCTGGTTTTAGGTTCCACCCCACCGACCATGAGCTTATTATTCACTACCTCAGTAAGAAGGTCGCCTCTCTGCCCCTCCCCGTCTCCCTCATTGCCGACGTCGACATCTACAAGTTCGATCCCTGGGACTTACCAGGTTGCTTTCTCTCTCCGTCTCCACTCACACTTATATATGTATATACTTGTTTCTGTAGCTTCATGGCGGTTGGTGTTAATTTGTTTCAGGAAAAGCTGCGTTTGGAGAGAAAGAATGGTACTTCTTCAGTCCCAGGGATCGAAAGTACCCAAATGGAGCGAGGCCGAACAGGGCTGCCGGTTCCGGCTACTGGAAGGCCACCGGTACCGACAAGAACATCGCCTCCGCTGCATCACAGAACACCATTGTTGGCCTCAAGAAAGCTCTCGTCTTCTACAAAGGAAAGCCCCCAAAAGGTGTCAAGACCAATTGGATCATGCACGAATATCGCCTCGCTCACTCCGCCACCAAGCCCATTAAGCTCAGAGACACCTCCATGAGGGTACACACACCTTAATTCCTCCTCACAAAGAGACTCACCGAGATTAGTGTTAATGATTTCTGTGATTAATCTGCAGCTAGATGATTGGGTTCTGTGCCGGATATACAACAAGTACAAGCATGACACGTCATCGTCGACAACCCCGGAGGCTCCATCCATGGTGGCTCATGATCAAGCACAAGAACATCACCATCTTCTCAAACAAGGCCTTTTGCCTGCCTCAACCAGCAGCACCGCCATGAACGCTCATCTCCCTCCTCATCACACCACCACGCTCGCATCCAGCAAGTCTCTGTCTTTCTCCAATCTGTTAGATGCCACGGACTACTCCATGTTGAGCAGCATCTTGTCTGATCAGGGCCACAACTACTCCAACCCCACCGCTCCGGCATCCGTGAACGGTGCCGTCGGCGGAGAGCATATTCCGGATCACCACTTAACTGTGCCTTCAGCCCCACACATGGAACACGGCAGGCCCAAACGACAGCCTCCTAACGTGGACGAGGAAGCCTTGTACCCGTCGAAGAAATCCCAGCTCAGTTCTTGCAGCTTCCCAGAAACCAGCCATGATCGATACGAGAATAGTAATCCACAGTATTGGAACTTCCTCCACAGACAGCAGTTGCTGAGTCAGCAATTGCTTCTGAGTCCTCAACTTCGATTTCAGCAATGATCCAAACTTGAACGTAGTCGACAAAAAAACACGCAGAGAGACATTAAAAAAAAAACTCTACATTGTTTAAGAATAGGACAAGTCTTAAAAGTAGTGTGCATCATCATCATCCAGAAACTGAGCACTTCACACCTATCAGCTTATGATTGCGAGAGGCCGATGACATTTTAAAAGATAGGTTCATTTTTTTCAGTGCTCTGGGAGAATGATTAGAGATGTTAGATTGGATTGGCCTAATTAAAATGAATTGTTTCATATAGAACCAGGAGCAAAAAAAAAGTAAGATTCTGCCATTAAAAGAGTTATTAAAAGAAAAAAAGAAGATAGATTGAATCTGGGTTTGATGGGAATCATGAATGGTTGGTGTAAGCAAGATGCTGATTAATTACTGTAAGCTGTTGGGGGTTGTGATCAGGTTAGATATTTTTATAAAATACGTACTCTGTAGATAAGGTCTTGATCTGATCTGAATTGTGGTGGATTCTCATTCTTTTTCCAGCTGAATATTCTCGTTTGCTTTCACATTCTGGCCTCATCTTTATTGTTTTTTTAATAAAAACAACGTGTAAAATGACTTTTATCACTCAGCTGGTATAAATAAATGAATGAATGTGATTCATTGAATGTTTTCTAAACGAAGTCACACGTGAATTTTTTTTTCCCAGGCTAATAATTATTCAAAACGTTCATTGGTCAAGCCATTAATAATTGACCGTGTGCATGCAATATTGATCATGTCAGCCGATGTAGACATACATTAACGTGTAAACCGTCGAACTATTGAATGAAGCTGGCTGGAAATACCTCAAGTTTGTTTCCCACCTTCCCCAGATTTATATTATTGGGTTGAAATCGATACTTAAGATGCCAAGTCCAAGTTTGCTTGTTACTATTATTTGCCATCCAGTTCATGAAGCATTTGGTCTCTAAATATATATATATATATATATTTCAGTGTTAATCCGTTTAGTGGTCAAATTTTTGCCGTTGATTTGTTCTTTTATTTTTTAATCAGTGGACGATATTGAAGATAGATCGAGGGTTGATTATCACGTGGGGGGCTTGTAAGAGAAAAAATCCCAAAATAATTAACACCATATATATGTATATAATTAAGTGTATGTTTGAAAATCCGTTAAGAGAAATGAGTTTACGAATTCTGAGATGATTTTACAGATTTTAAAATGTTTTTTATGAATTTTGAGATACTTTTTTATCTTGATTTGCCTGCACCATTTGAAAAAAGTTTTTCCGAACATACATTCCCATGCAAGTTAAGACACAACTCATTTCACATACTTACCACGGAATCCGTAAATTCTTCCAATATTTTCCTAAACAAGCACTTTAAGAGCATGCAGATTAACGTGGAGACGAAAGTAGTAGATTATATATGTAATTACTATCAAGTTAAGGAGGATTGGAAAAGTTCGGTATGTAAATTAAAGAATATACTTTTGAAGTGATGAGCGGATATATGGTTTGGTACGTGAAGCTATTTCGCCCTCTTCTTTGTTTTCTTATTGCTCCGCCTCCCACGTGCTGTTCATTGAACCTTTCATTCATGCACCTCTTTTAAAAATTAATTTCTATTCCTAATTTATGAAAAACAATTATTAATTATAATTAACTTCTGTCTCATATTGTATATAAATTCAAGTAAAATTATAACGAATATATATGCCAATGAAAGAATACAAGTCCAAGGAATTTTTTATTTATTGGGGTCATTATAACTTTTATTTAGTCCCTCAAGTTTTAAACCTATTGTTTTAGATCTTATAGTTTCATAGGGATTTAAATATTTAATGGCATTAATTATCGCTGTTAAGTGTAGGGATGAAAATTAAAAATTGTTAGAAGTGTATGGATTAAAAGCAAAATCTTTTTGTTCCTATATTTTTGATTAATTTTGGTTTTAATCCTTGTACTTTTAACAAATTTCAGTTTTGATCTATATATTTAATGACTTCAATTAACACAATTAAACATATAGATCCTAATGAAATTATAGGAATCAAAACCATAGATTTAAAATCTAAGGGATAAAAACCAAAATTCATGTAAATTTGGAGACTAAAAATGATATTAACCCATTATTTATTTTTCCCTTCTAATTTCAACATTCTGTGATCGATTACTTCTATTCATTATCATATGAATTTTGAAATTTTAAGTTCTGTTATTCATAGTTTGCAGACAATACAATTTATTATACATGTTACTGTACATTGATACATATATATAAATTATTGATGGACGAATATAATTCTGGCGTGTGATTGATTTGGTCAGTGCCCACCAAACCCCCAGTTTCCAGTTACTTGTGCAATCGTCCTATCTCATTCGTCTTATAAAACCTTTTCTAAAAAGGGGAAAAAATAACTCATGGCTGAAATTAAAGTTCTTGATTTAATTAATTTTGTAATCAAATCACACGCTTCTTAATTGAACACTTGCGGGGAATCAGATGTTCATGCTTGTTGGGCCTCTCAACAGGCATCTATGTCTACTCTTTTCTTTTCCTGGCCCTTGGGCCACCCTCACCTTCCTTTTTTGTATAAAAAGAGTCAGTTTTTTGGGGCACATCCTTTACAAACCCCATTTCCCCCTTATTTTGTTTTTAAGTAACATCTTTTTTACCCATCGTCCGTGGGTTCAACTGACGAAGGTATTAGATACTCTCATCAAAGGGAGAGGGTTTGATACCAGGAAAGGCCACTTTGTTGTGGCTCCAGTCGCGGCGCTTGGGGAGGCATCCTAGCTCCTGGGTGCTTAGGTAAACGCCTGAAGGTAATTGACGGCTCGCCCTGCCCAACATTGGTATGACCTAAGATGAAGGGAGATTTTGCCATGCCCTTGGCTTGTGGGTGAGCCCAAACCCCTGCCTAAAATTCTTGTATAAAAAAAAAGTAACATCTTTTTTTTTTTTGATACAAAGGAGAGCATGAAGCTCAGAAAAAAGGAAAGGAAATTACACAGCGGGGAAATCAAATCCCAAAGACTCGTTCAAGTACAAGGCCTGCAGATGATGCGGGCAAGAAGAGTAGAGCGAGGCTGAAGCAATAGCCTCCTTAGCAAGGGCATCCGCCGGGGTTGAGCATAGAGGAAACGGTTAATCACTCAGATGAACTGACAAAGTAATTATCACAATATGAAGCCCAGTTGGAATTATTCTCTTTATTACTATAGTTTCTGCATCCGTGAAAAATGACATTAGACCTTATCAATAGCAGTGAAAGTTACTTTTTCAAAGTGATTTAATACGATCTACAAGATAAGTATATAAAATAAGTTTTATCGAGATTTACATAAATATATTTTTGTAACATGGTATGATGATTAACCTCCTTTTAGTTTTCCCCCATCATACTCGTTGACCCCTTTTTGCTGTTGTTGTTCAGGTCATAATTTTGATTGTTACTTTGTTAGTTTCTGACTGTTATTGAAGTTAACATTTGCGGTGGGAAATATTCACCGATAGATGAGGCCACGCAATTTTAAAGTGTTCCACGTAACCCGCCTCTGGGGTTGGCAGAGATGAAAAAAAAAATGATTTTTGTTGGTAAAAAATGAAGAATCACAATGTATTAAGGAGTGGGTATAATTATCAAAAGGCTTGATTACAACATACACTCGCAAGCTCTTAGAGTGTCGCATCATATATACTCTATATAATAAAAATATTTTAATTATCCTTTTTTATTGATTTTATTTCTTATACATTATTCTTGACTATTTATCAATTTCCTGATTCATTATAATACATGTACGTAATATCCATGTAGTTGAAATATTTGCATTGGAAATGGTATGAATGATGTATCATTCCAATAAGCAAGTATTTATCACTTAATTACAAGTGAGATTCTTACAAGGTAAAATCTAAAAAAAAAAATACATTTTCAATTTGGAAATCCCAAAAGGGCTACATAAATAAGTAAACTAATAGCTCGGTGATAGTAATTTGACATTTGAAATTTGAGTTGAAATGACCGAATTGAATGACAACTTCTATAATAATTTTGATAACATCTCCACTTGAGTAAGGATACCCTTATTTTGAATTGATTGCCAAAACTGTTTAACATCTTAACCACTTTTATAAACAAAGTGATAACTTATATAATGATTTTGATAGTATACTCATTTAAGTGCGGATGCCCTCATTCTGATGTTATATTATTATAGGTCATTTTGACCTTTTTTTTCCTTAAATATTAAAATGACATATCGCTGCCTTATCCCTCATATCTCATTTTACCTATTCATGCAACTTCTTGGCACTTCCAGATTGAAGAGATATTTTTCTTTTCTGGGAATTTTCCCTTCTTCTTAAGGTAACACACTTGAAGGGGGAAAAATGATAGCAAATCCATATTGCAGCTCTTTTTGTTGCAACGATATGGCATCTCTTGAGTTTCCATCTGGGTGGATATGTGTAGAAATATGGGGTAAGCTATCTCACTTTCTAATTTCAGCTTCTCCCATGATTGCATTACACCCCTTGCGTCATCATCATCACCATGTGATGACACACTTGCTTAATTGTTAGTTATACTCTAATGAAGTTAATTAGCTGAATAATTTTTTTGCTGATGAGTAAGTAATCCGGCAGTCATATCTGGTCAATGTGAAACCCAACATGCTGAGTGGATTACACCCAATAATGACGTGGATCACCGGGATTGCTGAGGTGTCATTCTGGATCACACTATTCCTGTTCTTACTGTGTTTCCTTAGGTCGTACGAGGCCAAGCCATTAATTAGCAGTCACCCGCTATTTTAATCACAAATTCATTAAGAAGCCACCCTGCCTAGTCAATGCCGCTATGATATTGTTTATGCATCAAGTTTTTTAAAAGTTGGATATTTCATCTCATCAATTTTTACATGCCCATGTATCCATGCGTTGTTCATTATTTTAATATTTTTTGTGTTTTCACTAACAAATAAACAAAGCGTTTGTAACCATTAGATGTGTAATTGTAGTGGTTTTAACAGCTACAAATAATATTAGTGGCGATTCGACAAACCACTACTAAACCATTTGTGACAAATGGCTTTACTATGATTTTAAGGAACTGCTGTGCAAATGGTTAAACCTGTTACCATATTTGTAACGTTTCCGCCAAACCGCAGAACCAAAGAAGAAGCCAATAGGGATTTTGAGAAACATTTTGTAACGGTTATGTTGTGTAAATCTAAAACTGCTACAAAGTAGAAAAGTCGTTTAATATTTCATTTTCCCATTGGTAGCTCTTTTGGTAGCGGTTCCCCCCGGGCAACTGCTACTAATATTGACGGTTAAAACACCACTACTAATGTTGCTGTTTTAAATTTTATTCAATCGGTAAATGAAATTTGAATTTTTAACACCAATATTTACAGCTTTATTGTCGATTTTTTAATTAATCAAATGTTTAAATAATAGTTTATAGTTCTTAAATTGTCAAAGAAGCCTATTCGTTGGTATATCTCGTCCAAACTGTTTGCTTCCTAATTTTCGGTTTCTTAACTTTCAAAAAAGGAATCTTTTTATCTGTAATGACAATAGTAATCGGATATATGGTGCGAATTGATAAGCACGGGCAGCTTACACATGCAATTCCGTATGGGTCTATTAATATGACTAGTCTTTAATTAGATCGATACGTAATAAACCAACAACTGGCTTTTATACCATACTTTAATACGTAATGCTTATCAACTTAATTGAATACGACTGATTTGCACACTCTAATTGCAGCAAAAAAAAAACAAAAAGAAGCTTTTTGCGTGCGTTTGGTGACTCATTTGAAATAACTTTCACGCAAGTCGAAACAAAACTCCTCCCATATGCTTATCTCAGATTGTATGAAATCATTCTTCCAACGGTTTTCCAAATGATTGATTTATATGCTAATCGCAACACTGTTCATGTGATTACCAAAAAATCTCACATCAAATAACGGATGTAGATTACCAAAAATCTCACATCAAATAACTAAAATACAATAACAAAGGTTAGTGTATGAAGTGACAATCGTTTGTTATAAAGACAAAAGGTTCAGGTGAGTTCGCATGGGGGTTCACTATGGACATGGCATGCATTCGAGCTCAAAAAATCCTTTACAGTATATACAAATTGTCCACTGACAGGGTACGTATATCAACAGTGAAATTCAGACTTACGATCTTATAAATGATAAGCGGACTCCTTATCAACTCAACCAACTTAGTTGTTTTTGTTGGATACTAAATGTAAACATTTCTCTTAATAAGAATTCAAACATCATTGTGATCTTGTTACGATGAAATGATCCATTCCATTATATTTAACCCCTTGTTGTCCCCTGCTATTATATTTGATCAAGTGTGTGAGCATTTGATTTGGTCATGTGTGTGTGAGAGCCAAACTTGTTCCTGATCATGACCTGAATCGCATGAAAATAACAATAATAATAATAATTTGAGATGGATTTTGAATTCCACATCGCGTATGCTCGGATGGATGTGATGATCATGGCAGTGACTGGTCTTATTTGTTTTGGAACTTTAGTACATTAAGATATGTGATCACTGCTAATCACGCTTTCATTAATTAGCAGACAAGTAATTCGTTAACCTTTTTTATTCGTTGGATTAAAGTGAGATTCGACAGTACATGTGATGCATGTATTTTTTTTTTTAAAAAAAAATTGCATAACATGGGAGTGGGTAATAACGACTAACTAAGAGCAGCCTTCTCGATTTGGAGTTAATTTGTCCTTTGGTCACAAGTTTGAATCCGCAACCTTTTTAAATTTTTTTTGCTTCTAATCTCTTGAAAGATGGCAGATCTAATAAGACTGATATATTTTTTTCATTGCAATTTGTGCAACAGAAATTCCAGAGAGGAGCCAAACATATGTTTCTTTTGGTTTTCTGCCCGGTTTCCAGAGCTTCGCCCTGACTAATCCGGACCCGATCCGTGTTGTGCACTGAAAATGGTGGGTTAATCTCCCAACAGCGGCTTCTGCATATAAAAGGACTCGAACTCGAGACTTTGCTTAAAAACCGCTTACCACTTGATCCAACCAATGGTTGAACCAAACATACATTGGGATGCTAAATTGAGTTTTCAAAATCTCAGTTAATCCAAATGCTTGCTCATCAAGTTAACAGCAGTGAAAAGGGTTTCCATCACTTAAATACAAGACTTTGAGTTTGAGTCCATATATATATATATTGCTCGATTTTGTTTTACTGGCTGCTGATATACTCAACAGCCAAACGAATTTGCATAGTCGGAAGAGTTTCAAGTCTTTAAGTAGCCTAGCCAAGAAATGTGTGGTCCTAAAAGAACTTTGATAATTGTATGGGTACGTACAAGGCAAGAATATTACATACCCGGCCTGATTGCTCAATCAATACACCGGGCACGAGAGAAAAATATTAGTTAAAATCTGTTAGGATAAGAGCCACCTTTAATGGATTAAGACCAAAATCCATTTTGAGATAAAAGAGTTAATGATTAAATATGTGGGAACAAAGTTATAATATTTCCTAAAAGTTTGAATTTAAAAATTAAATCAGATTTACGTGGGAACAGTTTTCTAATAGACAGTTATATTCTTTTATTAAATAAAGGATAATGCTCACGTTCTCATAAGGTTAAGAGACAGATGCACAGAAAACTCCCCCTTCTCTTCTTTTCTATGTGCATTTACTGTGAATATTACTCTTTGGGTCTAGGACAATTTGCGATCCGGAGATCGCGTGGGTATTAGCAGATTCGTAATTCGGCATCTACAGGTACATACGAAATCCTTCAATATCAAAATAAGATACATGTTGAATTAATTTTCACAAAAAAGGTAGGAAAATATGCAGCATGCAAATATATATATTCCTGGATTGTGGGATTAATTTTGCTTTTGCCTGTGAACGCTGTTGTTGACTTCCAGGAAATTTACATACGTATGTGCTTTTTTTCAAAAAAAAAAAGATTTTCAAACAAAAAAGAAGCTCTTATACTGCACTTTCTGTAGTTTTAAAATTAACGAAATTAAAGATAAATACGGAGAGGTCAACGAAAAGCGATCTAAGTTTATTCCAGCATTGATCTAAATTCATTTTTCGTCATATGAGATATATACTTTACAGTACATGGGCTCCGTTTGTTTTGTCCGTTGGCACAACGGGTGCGCTTACCGAGACACTTTTCCTCTCACATAAATTACCTCGGAATCTGTGTCCGTTTTTCCAACAGGCTATCCAAACGGAGTAAGTAAGTTACTTGTCAGATGTTAATCAGATCAAAATATTGCAGAGTTCAATAACTGTTGAGCTTGACTTCAGCCAAACCCACATATATTAAAGCAGCAGCTTCCTGATTTTCAAACCTAAACTATATAATTTACAATAGCATCTTTAAGAATGATATGAGATTCGCATGTCCTGCTAGCTAATACCTAGTTAGACTGCTGGGTTTAAATGTGTTTGAATCTTGAAATTTCAAATGTAGGGCTCTGTTTATTATTGTAGGGTTGTGTGTGGGTGATGTGAGCCAATAATATTTATTTGGTCAGCTGTCTCAGCATATGAAACAGTGTTTGGTGTGAGAATGAAGCCTCATTTTGGACTCTAACCAATCATTTGCCCCATTAATCAATTATTTCCCTCTGGGATTATCAGAGACTCGAGCCCCCCATGACGTCATCATCGCCTCCTTCAACGGTCGCGATCAATTCCTACAGTCTCCAACCATAAGCATACCATCATCCATCTGTTTTTTTTAGCCTATTCCCAACATTATATATATATATATGTATATGTATATTTGAAGCATATGCTGTATATTATGCTTTGCTTCTGAGTTCCTTTGTGCAAAAGTCAATCACTCCCCAGAAGTTAACACGCTAAGCCTTTCATTCCAATCCAGTATTATATTCCAACCCCCCTCTCTCCTACTCTCTGCATTTAAGTTAATCGACCTCGGGTGGGGCCCACACTTCTCCATTTGTTGTATTTATTAGTGTTTATTTTTCTTATTTTATTGGATGAAATCCCAGCTACGTATAATGCACAACCTTCCAATGATTGGCCATCAAAACTAGAGCTTCCAACACGACAACTTTTAGTAATTAACTTCTTTCTTTGGATAATAAATAATAATCATGTTTAGCGGAATATATTCCGTGAGAGACGTGAAGGGTGGGTTGAATTTTGTCTGTCAAAACTGAAAAAAAAAGTAACATTTTTTTTTTAATTTGGACGAGTCATCTTCCTTGTATTATGGGCAGGTATTGTACTGGCATTGTTCACCATAGCATTATAAACGTTCATATGAGTTAAAAAAACTTACTCCATATATTTATCTTGCATACCATAAATTATATTAGAAGAATAGTTTCTACATCTAATCCAAATGAACACAACGCTATAAAGTTTTAAATGATATTAAAACCATGACTTTTCAGCCATAAGAGATCACTTGCATGTGATTAGACTATAATGTTATATATCTACTTTGAACTGTTTTTATTATATGGTTAAATTCAAATATTGTTGAACTCAACAAAGGTAGCTTTTATAGAGATGTTTACTACATTCACATAAACTCAAACTCGAGACATCACGAATAGACTATATCAAGATCTCTTATAATAAGATCAACACTTGTTGATAGGGTAATGCAACGTATTAATTATACTCATGCATTTAATAATTAAACCCTTCCTAATTGGACTTTGTTTAAATTAATGTTTCATCAACTTTGATCTCCAACAATGCCAACACACCTTGTCACTTGTAAGCTTTAAACTGACATGCCTCTGTTCATTAATATACG
>JANTPZ010082853.1:0-10809 GCA_025593235.1 Vachellia pachyceras | reverse complement strand
GGGGGGGGGGGGGGGTTGTTTACTGGAAATATTGCAAACGGTCCATTCTGTACATGGCGATGGATGGATGCAGTAGCGGTAATAAAATATTCCTTGCTGCTTATGTGCGTTTTCGTGATATTGAGATAATTATAACTTGCCCCGAAAAAATAGGAACCGGTTTGGGTGCTTCTCACCCCATCACCCCCCCCAACACACACGCACATAGATATATATATATATATATTAATAATTAATATAATTATAATGATTAATATATTTAAAATATAATTATATAATATAGTTATATATTTAATATTTTAAATTTATTATATTTTATTTATTTTTTATTTATGAATTATTAAATTTTTAAATATTTTCATAATAATTAAAAAAATTTTAGCATCTCCATTCTGTAAGCAGATATTAAAAAAAATACTTGAGATACAATTATATAATGATTAATCATACAGCAGTAGCATCTTCAAATACCTTCCGCTTCCTCTGAAACTGTGAAATTTGCTCGCCATGGATAACCATCTGGTCAAATGGAATTAACATGCTGCCAATTTGTATTGCAGGGTAAGCTCCGGTATGAGAGTCAACAGACACATCAACAAACATGTTTTTCCATTGAATGTTATCATTCTGTCTAGAAGCAGAAGATAAAAGATGATTTTGCCTGCCTTGCTGAGCCAAAAGATCTAACCCCAGCACCAGATTTTGATTTCCATATCCATAAAAAATAAATAAAATAGAATAAATTTAAAATATTAAATATATTATATAAATATATTTTAAATATATTAATTATTATAATTATATTAATTATTAATATATATATATATCTATGTGCGTGTGTGTGAGCAGTGATGGGGACGGGACCCAAACCGGTTCCCAAAAAATAGGGAAATTTGCTGTAAAGCCTAAGTAAGAGAATAATCGTTGCCAAAGTGCCATGCTTTGATATTTAAAAACTTGTGGTATTTTTTGCTGACTACATGGCTTACACTTTTGTCCTTGCAATTGCAGAAGAGGGGAATTTCATGCAATAGTGAGACCAAGAGAAAAAGAGATAATCCTGATCATTTCTTTGATTTTTCTTCTCCGAAGAAGGAATCCAATATTTGCTCTGGTCTTCCTGATGTGCACGTCTCAGCAGAGCCAGTAACGTATAAGAGGGCCAAGGTGGACAAAACTAATCTATCAGCTCCCAATGACTTTTCAATGGAGCTCTCTGATCCCAATGATACAATTCCAGGTTTGCGCCATCGATCTTTTCTTTGTTACCCCCTCATCTTTTAAGCCCTTGAAACTGTCTTTGATTCCTTGCATTTATATATCAAGGATGAGAAGAGCTGTTCTTTTGGCAACTAAGTTTGTTGATTCATACAGTTATTGCATCAATCAATATGAAGAAGGGAGGACCCAGGACCACCCTATTTGAGCTATGCAAGAGACTACAATGGCCAATGCCTACATTTGACTCAACGGAACACAAAGATGAGTTGAGCATCTCAATCTGATCTTTCTGATTTCAAACTTCCTAATAATCTTAGCAGTACCTTACATAAAGATGGCAAAATATGACTCTTGTATCCTTGAAATTTTCTTCAATTATTTAATCTTTGAAATTTGGCTCAGAAAAACACAGTCCCTATAATTTTTTTGACTAGAACAACTCATCCGTCATAATTTTTTAACGCAATAAACTACAAAAACTGAGTTTTTCAGATTCAAAATTCAAAGACTAAATCAATAATTGAGAGAAGGTTCAGGAACTAAAAGATTGGAGAGGACGTCTTGTTCTTTTTGGGTAACTGTAATCATAAATCCGGCCCTTATTATTATTATTATTATTATTATTTATTTTTTATACAGGACTCTATTTGAATTTGGTGAAGGTCCTGAAAGAAGAAAAGGATATATCTGTTTTGTGTCAAGCATGCAGCTGTGCAAACCTAATTATGGTAATATCGATAAGGAGATTCTAGAGCTGGTAAGAAGAGTTCACTTGACTCTGCTGCAATGGAAATGCTCCGTGAGCTACAACGATTGGGAAAACTCAAGATTGGTGATTCTAACTTGGGCAACATTTTAGAGGAATCATCCCAAGAGCTTGAATGGCCATCCTGAATATTGGGGTTGTAGCAGCCAAATTGTATAATGGTACAAACGTTATGAATAAAGTTTACGACTTTGATTCATTCAAAAAATAAAAAAGTTTACGATCTTGAAGAAACTCGTGATGCTTCAGCCCTCTTTTCTTTTGTTTTTTTAAGAACAACACAGGCAAGCTAAAAAATTAAGTCTCATAATACTCAAATATAATCTAATCAAATAGTCATATAAAAAAATGGTTAAAACCAGAAGTATGTTCAGAGTGATCAATTGTTCCTATATGAGGTTAAACGTTGACCATATCCTGACATAAGAGATTATCACTTCTCACATTGAATATGAATTAATCTTACCAAAAAAAAGGTAAATGTTGAAAATAAAAAAGACCAAAAAAATTCTCAAATTTGAGGATTGTAAAAACAACGAAAAACAAAGAAAAATGGTGTAGCTGCAGCGGATTTCCTAAAGAGTTGAAGAATTAGAAGTTCTTCCTAAAGCTTAAGCGGATTTATGACCAACGCCCATTGGTGTAGCTGCAGTTTCATGTTACCAGACCGTTTATCCTTCATTCTTTCTATTGCTTAAGTACCTTCAATAGCCTTTTAGCTTCTGACCCTTTTCCCGGATTTGAAAAGTGATAACCATGTCTGAAAGGGTGCTCTCAGATGGCACGTATCCTTTTTCATGCATTTCTCTCAGCAATATTTTTGCCTCGGATTGATATGACTTTTTAAGTGACCTATCCAGTTCTGGCTGATTGGATAGTTTGAGCCACCCAGAAATCAAAATATCTTAAGTTGAAGAATTAGCAGTTCTTCCTCTTTCCAGCATCTCATTAAAAAATTCCCTAGCTTGCCGCGTCTTTCCTGCTTTAGCATAATCATAAATAAGCCCATTATAGGTTCCAGTGGTTGGGACAAAACCTTTGTTTATCATCTCACAATAAAGTTTTATGGAGTCCAATTTATTTCCGACCCCCTACCATGGCCAGAAACCAATATATTATAAGTAGCAGCATTTGGGGCAAGTCCTCTTTCCTTCATCTCACTAACCAATTCATCTGCTTCTCTCATCAAACCAGAAGTTGAAAGACCCCCTAAAAGATGATTGTGAGTAGTAACATTTGGAGAGATTCCATCAACCAACATCTGCGAATAAGTAGCTAAAGCCTTATCCACATTCTTGCTTACGCAGTAACCATGGATAAAAGCATTTTACGTTACAGTATCAGCTAAAATTCCTCTTCCCACCATTTCGTTAAGAAATAAAGTTGCTTTTTTAGTCATTCCTAACCTGCATAGCACAGCAATAAGATTGTTATACACTGTTCTATCAAGTATGAGTCCCATATCCACAAGTCTCTTGTGAATTTGCAAAATTGTATCTGCTTTCATACCAACTGAAGATGCTTCAAGCAGAAATTTGTGTGTATTAGAGACAGGAGGAAACCCCATAATCAACATCTCATTCAAAACATCTAATGCCTTTTCAATTGCCCCAGTTTTACAAAGCCCAAATATCAGAATGTTGTAAGTGGTATCATTTGGCGTTACCCCATGGCTCTTCATCTCATTAAAGAATTTCAAAGCATTTTCTGTGTCACCTCTTCTGCAGTATCCACTAATTACATTGTTATATGTAGCACAATTTGGAGCCAAACCCAACTGTGACATAGTTGAGAACACAGACTGAGGTTCATATTTCCCAAGCCTCAGAAGGCCATTGATAAAAACATTGAATGCAACAATATCAAGCTTTATATTTTTCTCTTCCATTTCCTGGACTACACATAGGGCTGCTGACTCATTTCCTTCTTTGAAGTAGCCATCCATTATATTCGTGTAGTTAAATAAATCTTCGAAAGATCCCTAGAGTACATATCTTTCATTAATGACTTGGCATCTTCCATCCTTCCAAGTCTCTTCAACTTGTTCAAGAAAATATCAAATATAATATTGTTTTCCTCCAATCCCTGTGATTTCATTTCCTTATAGAAGCCAAATGCAACTTCTTGTTTGCCTGCTTTAAAATAGCCATCTAATAACACTGCATATACAAAAACATTTGGCACAATATTTTGCTTGACCATCTTCCTTAACACATCAACAGCTTTACTAAGCATTCCCTTTATAACATATCCATTTATAATAGAAGAATAAGTAACAACATTTGGAAGGATATGTTCTCTCTCCATTTCTTGCAACAACAAATCTGCACGGTCCATGTTTCCCACTTTGCAGTACCCATCAAGGAGTGCAGAATAGGTCACACAGTTTGGGATAAGATCAAGATTAAAAGTAGTTTGGAACATATCTTCAGCCTCTTTGAGCTTTCCAACCTTAAAAAGACCATCCATTTTAATTGTACACAGAACCAGGTCAAAAGAAATGCCCCGAACAGCCACCTGGCTTAGAAGATTCAAAGCTTCCACTGACCTTCCTGACTTGAACAAGTAGTTCATAACGATAGAGTGTGAGATATGATTAGGATTCAAACCCATTTTATCCATTTCCTTCAATAATAGTGCTGCTTCATTTAATCTTCCATGTCTACAAAGCCCAAGAAGAAGAGAACTATAAGTAACCACATCAGAAAGAATCCCATTCTTGATCATCTGCTTATACAGAGAAAGGGCTTCTTCAATACCTTGTTGCTTACAATATACAGTGATTAACTTGGTATATGTAGAGAGGGTTGGCTGCAAACCTCTGTTCTCATCTGGATTTTGCATATCATAATTTTCAAATTGTTCGCATTCTATGTTCATTTGATGGCCAAAAATCTCATCAGTAAGAGACTTGGCCCTTACAACATTATCCATTTTGCAAAAAGCATTAAGAAAAGTATTATAAGCAACAATATCAGGCGAAAGACCATCCCTCCATCTATTCTCCATCAAATCTAGTGCATGACTCATTAACCCAGCTTTACAATATCCATCAATTAAGGTCTCAAGACCAATAATGGGCTTGTTTGGAACAACGTTTCCAAAAACCAAACGCACGTTCAACAGTGTTTTTCCGTAAAATGAGATAATCTCCTTCACATATTTACCTCGGCTTGCGTAAAAGTACTTCTCTACCGCGTTCCCAAACGGGCCTAATGTCCTGTGGAATCGCCCCATCCACCAAATTATGCATCACCCATTCTGCATACTTTACCAATCCAATTCTGCAATACCCTTTAACAAGTATATTGCAAGTAAAATGATCAATACAAATGGCCTTTTTGATCATTTCCGATAACAGCCCAAAACCTTGATCAGCTAATCCTTGGGCACAGAAACCCCAGATGATGGTATTATAGGTAACAGTATCAATTTCATTTCTCCTAAGATATCCTAAAGCCAAATCCAGATTCCCTACTTTGCACAGTGAGTGAACCACTATGTTAACACTGTAAAGTGTAAACACTTGGCACGATCCCACAGGAGACCATATCAGAATACAAAACTCCTACCTGAGAAACCATGCCTGCGACATTGAATTCACATAAAAGCCGGTTCCACATAGGCAATGTAGGAACAAGACCAAGACTTCGCATTAAAAAAAAAGGTATCAAAAGCTCTGATAAACTTTCCACATGCCAAGTAGAGGTGAATGAGAGTACAAAATAATGAAGCATAGAGATGACTCTTTGTTGGTGCGATAAAATTCACATCTTTATGTGTATGGGAAGAGCAACTCCTACAAGAATACACGTTTTGATGGAAGCAGCTTATTAAAGGGTAGTTTTCAGAGTAGTACAGAGAACGGAAGCTTCTTGTAGACCACAAAAGGAAAGGAAGAGTCTTCATTTTCACCTTGAGATGACTCATCTTGGACGCCATGGAGGCTCAGAATTCTAAAAGGCTAAGAAGAATTGCAGAATAAAAGATTAGGCTTGAGAAGGGTGCAAAGCCAGTGAACTATGAGTGTCAATTGTTTCAGTTAGTATCAATGGCTAGTACAGTTTATTTTCTTTCACTGTTTTTGTTCATTGTGGCATGCTGACAACAATTGTTAAATAAATAAGAATTTAGATAGGGTAGTCATTAGGGGTGCATTTTAGTGACCGTTGAATACCTTATGTCTTTAAAAGAGCAACGGAGTCGTTTTATTAGGCATACCATTTGCATAAAGAGAATTTCTGATAGAATTTCCCTCGGCGAGTGAAAGGCGAAAGAGGATTCGCGGGAAGAGGAGAGGAGGCAAGATCGAATTTCCCTCGGCGAGTGAAAGAAAATCGAGAGCATGACAGTGATTTTCCCTGCATTATACTCCAGGTCTAGTGGTCTATCTTGCAGCCTTGCATTGCACTATTGCAGGGACTGATTGTGTTTTTTTTTTTTTTACCTTCTATCTTCTATTACTCCGTTTTAATTCCCTTTTAAATTAGGATTTTTTGAGGAGTTAAATTTTAAAATAATTTCACCTTTAAACGTTTCACGTTATTCTATTAGTACCCTAAAAGAAAAATTGTTTTAATTAATAAATATGTTGTAATAAAATAACAATAAATAAAAATCTATTGTAATAAATTGTATTATTATAAAAGTGATTAAAATATTATATAATTGTAATTAAAAATATATTATAAAATTTACTAAATATTTAAAAAATTTATTTTTAAAAATAAAATAATAATTAAAACCATATTTTTATAAAAATATATTATTATAAAATAATTTACAAGGTAAATATATTATTGTAAATAAAACATATTATTAAATTTAAAATAAAATATGATATTGATAAAAATATTCTTCTATTTCAAAATATAATTTTTATTTATTATAAAAAAGTATTATTAGGTTAGTTAATAAATTGTTGGCAAAAAAGGTTAGTTAATAAATTAAATATGTTATTCCTTAATTAGAAATAAAAATTATAAATTAATCATTACCTCTCGCAAACCAAACACAAAACCCTTCATTTTCTTCCTTCTAACATAATTAAACAAACGTCATTAAATAAGGTAATATTAAAACATTTCATTCCTTACCTTTCACTCCCATTCCAACCCATTCCCACCAAACGGAAAGCCAAAAAAGACAGCAGACGCTGAGGCGAGGCGAGGCGAGGCGAGGCTCAAATGGGCCGGGGGGGGGGCATCAGAACCGAAGCACCAAGGAACTGAAAAACAGAAACTTTTTAAGAAATAAAAATAAGCGAAAAAGAAAATTTAAGTAAATGTAGTTAATAATGATGTTAGGGTGTAGTAGTAGTTGCGCATCTCTCTTAGCGGCGCCTTCCTCTCTACAATCTCTTCTTCTCAATCACCTCTCTCATTTTCCCTCGCCTTCTTCTTTGCCTTCCGCTGGTCAGCTTCTACTCCTCACCTGCTCTATCTCTCTTTCTGTTTTGAATGCAATTTATATTATCTTTTCGCTTCTTAATTTGTCTTTTTTTTTTGGTGAATTCTTAATTTGTCTTTTCTTCTTACTGTCTTATGCTAAAGATAATTGAGTTATTGGAGGAAGTGGATTCATAATTTATGAGGAGATTAGGTGTTTACGAGTGCTTATTTTCTTTATTTCGTTTGATTCAGTAGATTATCCCATCCTGTCCCCCCCTGGACAAAATTGTGTTTTTGGCCACTTGATAACATAAAGTTTCTGAGTAAGGACTTTGTTTTATTTTCTTTGCTTATTATTTTCCTCTTAGTACAATATTAGTATGACACCCGCATTTTCCATATTGGTTTTTGGGTCTTTGTTATTTTTTTTATTCTTGAAGTTAATGAACAACTTCAATGCTGCTAACACGCACGACTTAGTTTTGCGCAGTATTCATTGTTTTTTAATCATGCAGTTTAAGCAAATGTGGTTTAGATTTCCTTTCAAAACTTACGCTACCTTATCTAAACTACTATTGGTTAGCTATTTCTTTGTTTCTTTTCAAAATTATGGTAGCTGTATGCAGTACTTATGCCGTTGTCATTGTGAAACTAGACAGATTTGTTGAAGGTTGCATCTAGAAGACTCACTTTTGCGACAAAGACAGAGGCCCAATCCGTATCCACAATGGCAGTTGTAAGTTAATTCATCTAGTAAATATATAAATTTCTGCCTTTTTGTTGTTGCAAGCTGCAATTCTTTTTGCGAGGACAATGCATGTTCTAGATCTACTAAAAAATGTGGTAGTGTCGTGCATTTTCCATGGCTGTTCTTTTTTATAAGAGTGTGAAACTATATTTTATTGTTTTGATCCAGGATGAAGATAACGTGGGCAATGTCAAGAGACAATTGGCAAAACTATTTGAGGCATCTCTGAAGGCAACGGTACCTGGTGAACCTGATGTGGAGCCTTTAATTGCTGCTTGCACTGGAAAATTTGGTGACTACCAATGGTGGGTTACCCTGTTCAACATTTATTTGAATTTGAGAATTGAGAATATGAATTTATTGTGTCATCTGTAGAAGAGGACTACCAGATAAAATAGTTTTTCTATAATTTTTCTTCATCCTGCATCTAAAAGCTAAACCAGATGACTTTCCTTTGTGTAGTAATAATGCAATGGGGATATGGTCTAAAATAAAAGGAAAAAAGACAGAATATAAGGGTCCCCCTTCCGTTGGACAGGTATAGCTGGTGATGATTTCTTTACTTCTTTTCCTCATTATTATACCTTTCCTTTAGAATTGAATTTTTATTTGTTACTGCCAGGTGGTCACCTTTCTGTTTTGTTTGTATAGGCCATCATGAAGAATCTTCCTTCATCTGAGATTATAGAATCATGTTCAGTGGCCGGGCCTGGATTTGTCAATGTTGTCTTATCAAAGGATTGGATGGCACATGTAACCATATTTTTCTATCTTTGAAATAAGAATTGCAATTTGTATCTACCTAGTATTTGAGTCTATTTTCTTTACTTTCATTTTATTCATCCATTGGAAGAGGATGCTGCTAAAAGTTTTCACTTTGTTTGATTTAGTTTGCCTTAAAGCGTTCAGTTCATACTTCACTACAATTTCCTGTTACAGAGCTTACAAAGGATGCTTATTGATGGTATTGATACATGGGCACCACGACTTCCAGTCAAGAGGGCTGTGGTTGATTTTTCCTCTCCCAACATAGCAAAAGAAATGCATGTTGGTCACTTGAGATCTACCATTATTGGGGATACATTAGCTCGTATGCTTGAATTTTCACATGTAGAAGTTCTCCGCCGGAATCATGTTGGTGATTGGGGAACCCAGGTATATTTGATAATGAAGTTATGCCTTTTGTACAATAATACAATAGATGTCCTCCTAGATAAGGAACAGCTAAGAAATTTTCAGTTTGGTATGCTGAAGAGATATCCTTACCTAAAAAATCCTTGAATTATAAAATATTCTGTTGGACCTTGGATAATTTCTCCTTTTTGATATTGATATAACATTGCTCAAGCCTCAAAGTTTGCGTATTTGTTTTGCAGTTTGGCATGCTAATTGAATTCCTTTTTGAAAAATTTCCGAATCCAGAAAATGTCAATGAAGCAGCCATTGGAGATCTTCAGGTAATAAGATACATCGAAATGAATAAAATTCCATTTAATCATATTTGGATATATAATCTGTTATTTTACTGGGAATTCCTCCTTTTTGCATGTGCAATTAAATTGCTAGTGTGCCGCTTGAAATAAATTCTGTTGTCATTTTTATTGGTTCTTTAAATGAATTGAACATCATTGCTTGAATAGAGCTTTTGTTGCGAATAATGCTCCTTTTTTATGCCTACAAATGACATTCACCCTAGAGATGGCAGTATACATAGGCCTTGAGGGATAATGTCCTTATTAATAGCCATGCTGTATGTTTCTCTTTATTCTTGTTATGCATATCTATATGTTTCTTTTATCATAAAACATTTTCTTGACATTTGAGAAAGTAAATTAAGGTCGGTTATTTTCTAATAAGAAGCTCCATTTTGTTAGACGTTCTACAAGGCTTCAAAACAGAGATTTGACAGTGATCCTGAATTTAAGCAGAGAGCACAACAGGCAGTGGTCCGCCTCCAGGTAAATCATTTCAATCTTCAACTTTGCAACTTTATTTTTTGATCTTCTCATGAGATCTTGGAAGACGTCATTTTAAGTTGTTTGTATTTATCTTAATTTCAGGGTGGAGAAGCCAAATACCGTAAGGGATGGGCGCAAATTTGTGAAATTAGCCGAACTGAATTCCACAGGGTCTATCAACGTCTTGGAGTTCATTTGGAGGAGAAGGTAAGTGTAGTAGTTTTTTTTTATTCACTCTGGGGAAGGCTATCATGATATCTTTTCGAGATGTGGCTTTTGTATGAAAGACTTCTCAGATGCTTTAGAAATTCCCAGGATTTACCATAAGCAGTAAAACTTATGGAAAAATTTTGACTGGACATTTTTTATGAACCATAGCATTTTTTGCCATCCCTGAATGATGTTATCTTCCTTCACAGGGAGAGAGCTTTTATAATCCATACATTCCTGGGGTTTTAGAGAAACTGAATCAACAAGGATTGATTGAAGAAAGTGAAGGAGCTCGTGTGATATTTGTTGAAGGGGTAAACATACCACTCATTGTTGTGAAGAGTGATGGTGGCTACAACTATGCTTCAACAGATCTTGCTGCTATTTGGTGAGTTTTCTTTCTTTCTTTTACTGGTGTTTCATTTAGACAAACTTCTAAGATATCTTTCTGTTGTCAAGTTCTGAACTATCAAGTAGTCAAATATTATGATAAATTAGTATCTTGTCAGGTTGATT
>JANTPZ010082790.1:0-11697 GCA_025593235.1 Vachellia pachyceras | reverse complement strand
TAATAAAAATACTTGTTTCCAAAGCATAATTAATGTTTTCTGCACCTTTCTTGGAATAAGAAGTAAAATGTTGTGAAAATGAAAAGATTACATAAAACCCCTAACATTTTGGACAAAAAAGCCTTTGTTAGATAAATCGAAATGAACCAAAATTTGAATACAAGATTACAACAATCAGCCCTTCTTGCATGAAACTATTGACCCGAAACTCTTATGATTAATGAGAGGTGAAGACTTCATCTCCACATGCTTCAGACTCAACACAGAACCAATGGCTCTTTATTTATGCATAGCCTCCAATGGTCGTTAACTCTCATCCTTTTCTTCTTCCCACTCATCTTCCTCCAAAACCTCCCTGGTCTGCAACCCCTCCAAACCCTATCCACCCCTCTCTTCTCTCTCATTCCATCTCTCTCCTCTCCCAACACTCTCATGAATGACCATCATCTTCTGGACTCATTCCAACTCCAAGCCCTCTGTCTTCCCCAACCACTATCACTGTCACACCACCGAGTTCGCTGACCCTAACTCGCATCCTTCCCGGAAGAGGTTTTGAAGGAAGACGAGTGGGAAGAAGAAAGGATAGAAGTTAACCTTGTAAGAGGGACTGCTAGCATAATGATGTAATTGCTCTACTTTTACTATGTAAAAGGCAAAAGTTCACACATAAATGTTTTTTTAAGGTACTGAATGCATCTTTACTCATTAACTAAAATAGGTTTAATCATTCTAACCATTGTAGAAGACTCGTTGTAAAACGAGATCTGGCATCATTAGGTGAAAGAGGCTTTAGTTCAATTTCCTCAGTAGAATGAATTTCATAACAAGGACCGGACAGGAATTATGAACAAAGTCACATGCAACGCTAATGATTGTTATGGACTTGTTTTGAATGCATAAAACTGGCAGTTGAAATTTTATTCTTGGTTGAATTTGGTTTGGCAAAATGTCCGAAGTTACATGATTTGGCAAATTGTGAAATAGAGATCAAATCATGCTTGGCTAAGTAAAATGAAATCAACAGTAAAAGTTGATAGATGAACACATTGAATAGTAAATACAATACATTCCATTCCAAGAAACAACAGGGCAAAACTGCTACAATTGCCTCAAGACAATCCTATATTCTCACCACCCATTTTCGTAAAATGGAAAAAGAAACAAGGGGAAAAAGAGCAAATATCCTCTCTAAATGCCTAACATTTATCTTTCCAACTCAAAATCTCACTATTGACAAATTACAATATACACAATGTTTTTGCATAAAGTTTCCCTTACCAATCAAAATTATGACTGCATTCTCAAAACTGAAGCCACGGGTATGAAAAGAAAACATGCAAGAATGAATGATGGAAACCACCTTATGGCAAAGAATGAGGAAAAAATATTAAGAACACCAAACAATTCAATAGAGTTCCTGTGAACTCCCAATTGCTGACGCATGCTATGAAGAAAGGATGGATTGTAGTGCAAGCTGTTGTTGTGGCTGCAAAGACGCAAAAGTCGCAGCTAGGGCAGAGGGTAAAGTTTGCTGAAGCTGTTTGAGGAGATTTTTCATGCGACCAACAGTTTGTTCGGTCGCAAGATCTTTGCCGGCACATAGCACCTATTATGTAGAAGAACGATTAATATGTTCGCCAAAAAAACAAAAATACTTAATGATCATGCATCTTGTTCACTGTATACAAAAATAGCTCATATAGGCTTCAAATATTAATTTAAACCAAATCCTTGAGTTGCATGTCAATATGCATCTGTTATTTAGTGTTTGTTTGGATTTAGCTTATTTTACACGTTTTCGCACTGTATGAGGTAAGAATGAGGGGTTTTTCTCGGATTGCATAAAAAAAACTTGAAAAAAGTGTTTTTGAGGGCTTTCCAAATGCTATCTACCAGTTCAAAGACAAATGAACATTCATCACCCCACACTAAAAGTTAAGATAAAGTGATGTGCAAGAAAAGTGGGAAAATACACTTCCACAAGCATTTGGTTTTCAACTTCCATTAGTCTGCCACAAAAAAGTCAGGTTCGAAATTCTTTCATTAATGCTTTATATAAACATCAACTTAAGAAATTCAGTTTTAAGTATAACCAGTAAAATCAAGCGATAACAATTACTGAATAAGTAATTATTTTTTCTGTCTAAATCTTCATAATCCTTTTTTATCCCTGTTCATTCTGTATATTATTGAAAGGTGCATGAACAAGCCAGTCTTAGGCTGAGATACAAAACTATTATAGAGCTACTTTTTTTTTTTTTTTTTGCATTATAGAGCTACTTTATATCAAGGTTTTTTCAGCTTTCAGTTTTAAGGAGGTTAACTAAATGTATCAAACTTTTCCACTCCTTTCACTTTAATAAAATACCTCTTGCCAAAAGATAAAGGGCCTTAGGAGCCAAATTCATGATGGCCACCTCAGCGATAACAGCCAACCAACCGGCCAAACAGGGGGGAAAAGGAAAAAAAAAGCTAACCTCAGCAAATACTGCAACAATTTTCGGAAGATGTTGATTGTTTGGGCCCAAAAGGTTTCCATCAGATCTGTAAATAAACATGATGGAGCACAATAAGAAAATTGAAAAGATGCACTTGTGTACTGCATAACAAAACAAGAAAGTTGAGTTTCTGACCTCTCAACCATTGAACAAAGTTGATCATGCACAACTTTGGCCTCAATGAAATCACCTTTAATTGGCAAATAGTTCAACCATGCAGGAACCACCTGCCAACAAGCTCATACAAAAATATGCAGTAGTTGCCCAAAATAAAAACTCAAAAAATTCCCAGACAGAATTTCTCACTAGAGTGACACATAATTAACAAGCACAAACTGGGGTTACTGCATAAAGATGCAAGTACCTGGGCAGCATCAATACTGTCAAGATGGAATTGACAAATTTTTCCTAAAGCAGAAACAGCATTGTCGTATGCCATTACATTCTCCTGTTGCAAAGCATTAGGATGCTGAATAACAGCATTTAACCTTGAAAGAGCCTCTGCGATATGCCATAAACAAAACGTTACGCAAAATAACTTTCGCCAGTTGAAAAACTATATCAAGAAGCAGTACCTCCAACCAGAGGTTTAAACACAGATCCTCCAAACTCTGCACAAACACCGAGGCCATAGACAGCAGCCTACAAATGGAGAGATAACGCAAAATCAGATGATTCAGCAAATAAATAGCAATACTAGAGACATAAACTGATGGAGCATATGTAACGCTGACCTGTCTGACATCAGGATTGTCATCATTACAAGCCTCCAACAAGAATGGAAGATATGTTTCGTAATACCTGCTCAGATTGCATTCAGAACAATCAAATTAATTAGTTCCTTGCAATATCACAGCACACTGAAAGGAAAACCTTCAAAGGAAAAAGAACTTGCTTTAGAGCTGTTTCATGACACTGTTCTGCCACATCATCAAAGATGCAAATTGCAATCCTTCTCTCTTCTGGTGTTTTATCCCTCCCCTATGCCAAACAGAAAAATAATTCAAAATATAAAAAATGCTTTATCCATATGAAAGACATTAGTATAAGCAGAACGCACAAGGAAAAAAAATAGTTACAAATAGAGCAATAAAAAAAAGGCACAAACCCACATGCCACAGGAGTATATGAGAAGTCCTATCTGTTGCAGAATGAATGCAAAAAAATCCTCATTTCACTTCCTTACATGAACATTCAACAAAGAAACATTTGCAGGACAATACATGCTAGATAATGAAATTGAATACGTACTCCTAGAGATAATGCGTGGAGATAAGATTTTGGTGTCGTTAAAATGTTCATCATTTTAAACTGATATTGCTGTTGATGAAATGCAGAGCAACATTGCAAAAGGGCTCCTGGACCCATAGCAAGAAGTATTGCACTGCCCATTGCCGAAGTGTAATGTCCATGTTATATTTTCCAAAATAACAATAACACAAATAACCAATGAGACTGTAACTTTAACTTAAAATTATAGGGTGTCCTCCATTCACAGGTTATCTACTACAAATACACACGCATATAAACCAATTAAGCCTAGAGAAAGCATAAGAAATAAAAAGTAATAACGTATGAGGATGGGAACCCATGATGTGACAACCAGTAGCATCATAATTGCGATTTGCAATTGGGATTTGTTTTTTAATTACATGGACATGTAGAAGAAACCTATTTTCTAACTCCTTGATGCACAGATTTATTTCCCTTTATCTGCCATTGTTTGTTGACAACTTTCGTACAGTATTCAAGCTATCAAGACAGGGAACGGAGAAAATGATAGATAGACCATCCAGATTGTCAGCTCCAAGACGAACCAAGATATGTTTCTTTCATATCCAAGGATTGATCGCTACATGGACTCATGATATCTAATCACATTCAAAACAGGCAAGCACATCCATTGCAGCCAGTCTCCAATAGACTACAGGTTTAAAGGGAAAACATGGCATCTTCCCAACATTAGATACATAAGATAAACAAGACGAGGAATACCAGATGAGGACAAAAGACCAAGTGATTAAATATGGTAGTTCCAGGAAAAAAACCATACCCACATAGGTGTCAGATATGATGACAATCCATCAAAGAAAGGCAAGAAGGAAGCTTTGAAGGTTTTGATCAAAGTTCCCAATATCTCACCCACCTGGGAAAATACACAAATTGAATTAAAAGGATGGCCGGAAAACTGATGCATAATCTTGAGCACATCAATAGTAGATCAGTGATTACGATAACCCTATATATTTTAATTGACATCAAAAGACTAACTTGGTCAAAAACTTCTTCTTCTTGTTCATTTTCTTCTTTAATCAGCTCCCCCTCCTCAGCATCAAAATCTTCAGCTTTAGCCCTCTCCGCTCTCTCTCTCTTTCTGCTTGAACTTGCTGTGATCACTTGTTTTATCTCATCAACAATGGATTTGACCTGGCTTTCATTCAAAAGCATCCCAGAGATCTACGGATGAAACATAAGAGGAAACATAAGATCAGAACACATGCCAAATGGACTCTTACTAAGGGTTTGTTTGCCATCACTTCCTGAAACCTAAGTTTGGTTTCAAAACCTAGGTTTTGACTAAGTATAAATTTTTTTCTGAAAAGCTATTTTGGCTACAAAACCTCGGTTTAAAACCTAGGTTTTGAAACCTATGTTTTCTCTTTCCTACTCTCTCCTCTTTCCTACTTTTCTTTCTTCTCTCTCCTCTTTCCTACTTTTCTTTCTTCTCTCTCCTCTTTCCTACTTTTCATTCTTTCTCTTTCCTCTTTCCCACCCACTTTTTTGCCTCGAAAACCGTAAAAGCTAATAACTTCCCAAACATAAATCACTTTTTAAAATCTAAGTTTTGCCTCAGAATCTATAAAAGCTATTTTCCAAAATCTATTCTCCAAAACCTAGGTTTTGCCTCGGAATCTATAAATGTAGTTAGCAATAGGCATGAACATGATGGGCGACAGAAGAAGAGTAAATTATTACTAAAATGTCCAAGAACAATAACTAATTGCTCATACATCAGACATCAGTAATACATTCTAAATATTGTCGGCAAAACATCCAGAGATTATAATAATTAAATACACACAAGTAACCCCACATTAATGTCATTCAATAAAAAACAAATTTGCCCACAAGTAATATATCAATTTCTCTTGCCAATTGCAGGATAGGAAGTAACCGGTCTAATTTTCTCTTTTAGGCCTATAGATTATTGGAATCTTCCACAGCGAGCAACAAATGTGTATTATTTAACACCAACAAAGCTCTTCGTTAATAATCCTCATCAATCACTAACGATATAAAAATTCTACAATGTATATTCAATGGTCTCATCTAATGCAAAATTAAGATACACAATTGAAATATTTAAACACGAGATATGTAATTGTGTCATTGGATGATAAAACCAACCTGCAAGCATTCATTTATTGAGTCCAACATACTTGCACAGATCTCTGTGTCTGGTTCCTGCAGGAAATTTGAAATGCAAGAACTTCAGGATTCAAACTATCAATATGGACACTGCTCAAACAAGCAAAGTCCACCCGCTTATTTTTATGATTATTAAGAGTAGTTATATCCTCAAATGATTGCCAGAGCCTAATTTTGGTCTAGGGGCCACAAAGATAAAAAATAATGTAGGTCACATTACAAGCTGTTTCCGTCAAAATCAATACAAAGATCATACAATTCAAATAAACTTCTAAAAACCAGACATGTTTGTTCACCCAAGCTTCTCTTTTCATTTGGAAAAAGAAATGAATAGGAAAAGACCTAAATCATCAGGAAGCGCATGGTTAGACCCAATGACATGACAATGAGAACTTTAAGAGCCCAGGCTAATTCCCCCAAATGATAGCATACTTATTCAGCAACAGCCTCTTAATACAAATTAAAAATTAGCAAAACCAAGATTCGATGAAATGTAACTATAATTACCTTATGCAATGCTTCCACCAGGGCTGGGATAATGCTGTCTGTCAAAAACTTCAAGTAGGACGCATCCCGACCTTGGGATTGCCCTTTCTCTATGGCTAACTTTGCAGAACGTAGTAGCTCAGGCATTGCTGAATAATGTGTACAGGAAATGTCAAATATAAAGACACACAAGGAAATAAGCCAAATGACACAAACTATGATTGCACAAGAAAAAGCATCCACCGGCAACAAACTGCATACAGATAGTCAAATACCTGAAACAGCTGCTTTTCTAACCTCCTCATGGAAGTAAAATTTCAGAAGCGGAACTAAAGTTCCTGCAACCTGCATGCACATAAATCATCAAGAAAAAGAAATGATCAGTAAACCTTAGCATAAGAAGGGATATTATAGCCCTCAGAATCTGACCTGATCAATCCATGGAAAAAATCCTTCCTTCAGCTCATCAGCATAGCAACAAAGCATGTTACAAGCTGTAGCTTTCTCCTCCAGGACACTAGTTTTGATTCCAATTCTTTTGTCCCCTAGAGTGATGGTCTCCATACTGAAATAAATAAAATAATAAAACTTGGGATAGAAAATGAAATTGTATAGATTTATGCTGTCAATTTCAATCAAACAATCGCGAAGTAAAATCAACTAAAATATCTTTTAATATCCAGTGCAGATAAGTAACTGTACTTAGGAAAGTGTTTAAATTTGAGTTTAAACATATGATCCTATCAGAAGCAAGGAAAAACGAGTCATATGAGAAAATCAATAAAGCAGCAAGTATCATAAGAGCCCTAAGGCCCAAACAACAAAAATTATAGAAAAATAACAAGTCCAGTACAATTAATACATAAGAAAATAACCTGCAACTGACAATATTATTAAAATTTAATGAAGAAAATGACAAACTGAAACCTTTCATCATCAGAATCTTCAATGTCATTGTCAGAGTCCGCTGATGTAATGGTTACATCAGGCTTAAGTGAAGCGGACTGAAGTAATGAGGGCATAATAAACTGCATATAAGGTAGGAAATCTTGTCCCAGACACTTGCAGAGTCTAGCCCATGCCTGCAACAAATTAATTGATTGTAACTGAGTAGAGTTTGATAGGAATTATCTATGCTACATATCAATAGAATGTCAAGATACATACCTGAAGCATATAACCTGTTGTTGTATCATCAGTCTCCAACTGAGATACTTGCAAAGACATCAGCACCTCCATAACCTAAAACAAACATGTTTTAAAAACTCATGAAAAGTGAAAATCATCCTAGCGATTACCATTTAAAATAAAAGCCTATCACAAACTGTAGCAAGAAGTTGTGTACACGATAGATAATTTTCCATATACCGTATTCATTATGAAAATGAATAACTTCCTAGTTTTCCGTTTTAAACATTTTTTCTGAATAATGGTAAGCATATAAGTGGCATTAAAAAATGTATAAATTTTAAAAACACAAAAAAACTGTTGTTTAGATGCAAAATTACACCATATCAACTTCAAAGGCTTTTAAAGAAAATTTAAAATAAAATAAGAGAAATATAATGGAGCACCTGCTTAGCATCATCCCTAAACTTCTCCTTCCCAACAGCCATTCCAACCAGACTTATACACTCCATAGACTTCGCACGAAGCATACGATTAGACTTGTCAGTTGCATTAACCAATATAGCCTTCAGGTATGGCATGACTGCATCATAGTACTTCTGGAAGTGCTCCTAATTACATGATGGTTTTAATCTAGTTAAGATTTACAGCAAGGAATTAAAATTATTCAATAAAACAGATTGTAAAAAGATACCTGAGATGAATCTGCAACTGATGCCAAAGCAGTCAAGGCACCCTCTTGCACCATTTGCTTCCCATTCTGCCGAACATTTTGAATATAATTGAGGGAATGAGAAAGATAATCACATGCAGATTCAGAAAAATGATCACATCAGCATTCTTTGGAACAATATTTCTGTCACAATACCTGAAGAAGCACCAGCAGTTTGCTAACTAGTCCATCCAAGTAAGGCGTTAAAATGAGAGGAGTACAGTTTTCACTGAAATTGAGCACTGCTGAAGCAGCATGAGCCTGCGCATCTGATAGCAAGATTAGATAAATTCATACCTACGATGCACAGACTTAATAAATAGAGCTCCATGTCCATGTCCAACATATATAGGTCATTCAATTTAGACACAACACTATGTCACACTCCAAAACGTGTCATGCCACCATGTATGTTCTGTTCTGTATCCTGTCTCATGACCATGCCAGTGCCTTTGCTTCAATGCATAATATGACATGATAAATCAGCTGAACCATGAAAAGAAGAGTCCTATCCATGAACAGAGGAATCCTACAAGTTCTACTGAGAGGAAGAACATGGGCTTCAACATATGATATAACACGGATCTAAAAGCAAGACAATGTAGATATTCAGTCTGTCAACTTTGCCCCAGTCTATTTACATACCCAAGAACAAAACAACACTGCAAAAACACACTAAAACTCAATATAAATAGGCAATTCAAGCTGAAGTATTTTACTTCTTCCCAAATACTATTCCTCCGAACTGGGTAATTAAATTAACCGATCATACAGTTTCTGATACATTATAGTTTACCCTCCTTTACTTGTTATTGATAAATTAACCAATTAACCATCAAGGGCATTCACATCTCAATTTTAATCAAATAAATCACCAAAACATCAAAAAACCCACACCTCCTTTGTTCATTATCGTGTCAGCTAACTGAGACCCTTGACAAGATTATATATGCCGATTCATTTTTTAAACACATTATTAATCCCACAAATAACCATAAAAGACAATAAAGATGTTCAAAGTACATTTTGTGGCATGATTTTGACCAATAGGAAATGGCTTAGTGATATTGGAATCTTATTTAGGGCTGAATGATCCAACTCTGACTCCCAGACAAAGTCAAAATTAACTAGGAAAAAGGTGAAAAATACTTCCACCAAGAAAGTTGATCATCATTTTGACATTTAACTGATAATATAAGGTAAAGTTAAGACTCAGTAAAACACCATAAGATAGCAAAGTGGTAGAACAAATAACAAAAGATTTTAAAATACCCATTGACCAACAAGAGAGCACCCTGACTAGAAGTCAAACAAACCCACGTATCCCAATTCAAGAACTGATTCATTACTTTAAATTTTCTGCCTTTAATATTCAATTATTCCATAATTTTAAAGCCATCATTGTTTACTCCTGAATATAGATAAAACCAAATGCTCATTGGCAAAATAACACTATTTTTGCATAATAAAATACTTCAAGGGCAACAGTTGACCTGTACACGCGGATTCTTAAAATCATCCATAGCAGCAGCTAGTGCTGGCAACACACGTTGATGGTAATGGATTTGTAGATCTGGACCCAAATCAGTAGACAATTGCCCAATTGCATTAATAGCCGCCCACCTCACACGGGGGTGTTGATCTTGAAAGGAGTTCAATACCATTGCCACCACTTGCTCCAAAGTTTTAGTCATAACCTGAAGTAATTGGAAGGTTGGGGAATATCATATGGAACATTATTTTTAAAAAAATTTTGCACCTCAAATAAACATCATATAAGACCCAAAGCAGGTGAAAAGTAGTCTGTTCAGCCCCTTCGACCATAGAAACGTGATAGTGCACCAAATATTACACTAGGAAAAATTCAATTTAAAAGAACTATGTAACAGATAAAATCCAAAAGGATATGAACAATAAGTAAAAAGTGAAAGCTATAGAAGTTGCAGCTGCAACAGACTGCTAGTAGAGGAGAAATATCTATAGCAGTCAAGCAAGATAGAAAACATGTAAAACAACATATAACGTAATGAATGCAGGCATTTTCGCTACCTTTACACAGCCCTCCGCTATTTGAGCCAGCGCAATTAATGCAGCATGACGTTTTTGCCACTCTGCAGCAGCCAAGTAAGCAGGTAATTGTTCAGATGCAACAGGAACAATGGTATTGCCACCCAATGACATAGACAGCCTATCCAAGCACTCTTGGCCCACACTGTAATTGCTTGTTTCGCCAGAATCCTCAGCTTCAGTCTCTGCACTATGCCACGCCGGATCATCCTCGATATCCAAAAGCATCTTCATCGATATAGCAAACAATCTGCTAATGAACTGTGGCAACTTCCTCATCATCCCAGGCGCCCGCTCCCTGGCCTCTGCAAGTGTGATAACGAACTCAACTGCCAAATGCCTCGTCCCTTCTTCCAATGAATCTGCCTCTGCTATCTCCAACATTGCCCCGACTACATCGACCAATTGCCTCCTCAAGAATCTGGGCTCAGTTCCAGCCAATTCGATCAGTAATTCAAGTGCCTCCTGGGCTGTAGCTTCCTGCCCGCTATTCAACGCTTCGGTCAAAGTGCGCATCATTGCAGGTAATAAATCCTGAAACCTGTCACGATCAGTAGAACTCGACAAACACTGGATAAAACTGATCACCGCATTCAATGCAGCAATCTTGACGTCAGACTTTGCGGCCGATGATGTCAAACACTGCAAGAACACAGCATGTAGATGCTTGATATGAGGAGTAAGGGAATCACCGATGTACTGAGACAACTGGGCAAAGATCAAAAATGCAGATTCCTGCAGTCTGGGTGAGTCTGATGATACACACTGAAACATAAACGGCAATAATTCGGGCCAACCATTATCGGGAAGAATCCCAGAAGCAAGCTCAGAAATTGTATCGCACAATTTCTTAGAAATAGATTTCGGTGGGTCCATTTGAATACAGGCAAGAAGAATAGATTTAATAGATGATTGAGTAGAAGGAGTAAGACGAGGCCACAAATAAGCATCATCGCGGGTAAGCTGCTTGCGGAGGAGAATTGCAGACATTGCACGAGCCTCGAGAAGCTGGGAAAACTGAAGCAGATGGGCGAGTTTCAGGGAAAGAGAATCAGGATCGGTCTGCTTGCAAAGGTTGAAAAGAAGCTCAGCTTGAGAACGCTGTTCATTGGAAGACGACATGAGGTGTGATATTAGGGTCTCAAAAGGGCCAAGATCGGGGCCAAGAATGGCGGCCACCTGAGCTTGCTGGAGCTGAGTTGACTCGGAATTCATGGCGGCTTACTCAGCTACGGAGCGAGTTAGGGTTTGATGAAGAAGACTCTCTCTCTATGAGCCCGCCTCACTCTCACACTCTCTCCCTCTATAACGAAGAGAGGGAAGGTTTTATTTTGATGCACATACAGCGAGTTACAGTGATTGAGTGAGGAAGAAAGG
>JANTPZ010082573.1:1426-12082 GCA_025593235.1 Vachellia pachyceras | reverse complement strand
ACCTTTCTTCTCAACTGCATAAACCCAACAGCACCTCCCAACAACTTCACTATCAGAGTCTTTTGCCAGTAGTACTCCAATCTCTTCTTCTCTTCTTCAGAAAAGTTTAAAATAGGCCCCTGGTCACTTTTAGTAACTGTAACACCTTTTGCAATCTCCTCCTTATCGCAGAACAAGAGATTCCCATCCCATGTTTCATCCATATCATTCCTTCCTTCTTGATCCTTTTCTCAGCTTGTCTTAGGTCTCAAGGCTTCCCTATATGACAGTGGTTCCTCCTTTCTCTCCTGACCTTCAAAGTCATGATCCATCATCCACTCCTCCTCTCTAGCTTTCAGAGATACCTCTCCAGTTAAACTTCCATCTGTCCTATGTAGCTTTCTTCTAGCTCCTTCTGATCTAACACGACCTTCAATCTCCACAGCACCCATATCTTCTTCTTCCGTCACACATCTCCCGTCCAACAACCCCCATCAACCATGGGCCGGTCCGGGGGTTGTTTATTAGCGACCATTTCCGTACCTGGCATGGAAACAACTCAACTTTTTTTGAAACTGTTTTGAGCTTATTTTTCTTAAACAATAAATTCAGTTAATAATACCTTGTAAATAGACAAGAACAGCTTAATGGGGGCATGATATTACTTTTCAACTGTTGCCTGCATCTACCAACATAGTTGGTACAATTCACTCACAGTTAATGAAGATTGTGAGTTCAAATCTCATCGTCGATACGAGAATCTTACCCGCAGATGAGTACCTCTATAAGCATTTTTACAGTTTGGAGGTATGCCTTGGGCCAGACCTTTCTTGTATCAGGAAGAAAAAAAAACTGTTGCTTGCCTCATTTAATAGGGTTGCTGCTTGCCTTGCATTTGCATATTCCTAAGGAATCGCCATTGGGGGAAATTCTTTGCTGGTCGACAATCTATAAAATGTGGCTTATAACAAATTTATTCATGGGGTGTTTGAGAAAGCTTCTTAACACCCCAAAAGCATATTCAACAGTATTTTTTTATAAAACGAGATAATCTCCTTCACACATTTACCTCGTAAATGGTAAAAGTACTTTTCCACCGCTTTACCAAATGGACCCACTTATTCACCCTCCAAAAGCACGTTCAACAGTGTTTTTCCGTAAAATGAGATAATCTCCTTCATATATTTACTTTGACTTGTGTAAAAATACTTCTGCACCGCGTTCCCAAACGAGCCCTTGTATTGGTGGTGATGGCAAAAAAAAATTCCTATATTGGTGGTACTAGTCTGCACAATTCTAGAAGCATGTACTGCTTCTTTTTGCATTCCTCTGGAACTTTCTCCAAACCCTTCAAAATCTAGTGAAGTTGCTTAATGAGGGGGAAAAAAAAAGGACTTTTCTCCTAAAAACACTCCCAAACCTCAACAAAATATTAAAAAAAAAAAGCACATGGACAAATAGCTTTGCTCCATCCCGAATCATGTGACAAAAATCCAAATTTTAATTCACCTAACTTTTGGGGGAATTAATACGTGATTTTAGGAGAGATTTAATTACCCAAACGTTTAATGATAATTAAATAGCATGCAATGATAAATTGTAATGCAAGTAATAACATGTTTATATTTCTAACTTATCATTAATTAATACTTCTTGGTTAATTGTCCCCCTCTTTTAAGGCCTCATCATAGTTTGTAAAAGCAGTCATAAATACAAACATCTCATCTGTATTTGCAATATCTTAATCTGAAATTAACCAAGACTTCAATTTCCATTCTCATAAATACATCTTAACGAGGTCCACATAAAATCTCGATTTCCTTTTCCTTTATTACGTACGTGCTCGTTACGTTGTTGAGACCTATATGTCACACACACACACACACACAGAGACAGAAGACAAAATTTAATGAACGTACATGAAGTTGATTGATGCTTTAGAATGAACGACTTGTCTGGATGATGGGGACGAGGTCATGAGCAAACAAGTCGACGACCAAGTCATGCAACCAAGTTACGTTGTACATGTGGAAAAGGGCACTAAGAGAGAATGAATTTCAAGCCTAATTGCGAGGTTTAATTTTAGTGTATGCTCATCAAATTCATAAAAAAAAAACAGAAAGGGGAAAACAAGAAAAGGGCACTAAGTAAAACGGCATGTTTGGATTAATGTTAGACATTACTATTACAACATAATTTATAATTTATTAGGTAAATATGTTAGAGGAATCTTGTTTCAATTTGTGTAAATGTGCTTATACAATGCTAAGGAAACATGGCTTTTGATGACGCTGAACAAATTGGGCATATTGATATTGATATAATACTTCATGTACTTAATATAAGAGTTAGTTGATGGTTAGATTCAATCATAGATATAAAACTTCAATCCATCTTATCTTCCAAATTTCTAATTTTGTTCTCAAAATATGCTTATTGATCACATAAATTAAAACGTTTTTATATAAGGATAATAATAACTAAAGATGGTATTTTAGATAACCTAACTCATATTTAGAGGTGGGAAAACCCAGCCCAACCTATCAACTCGCCAAATAAAGGCAAGCATTTCACATGAGGCTCAGATTCCACTTACAGTAATACAAAATTCGATGTCTTGGCAGCTGTAGAGGTTGGAGTTTCACTTCCACCACCTTCCATTACCTTGGAAAACTCACCAGGAAAATTTACATATGAAGAATTAGAAAAGGCAACAGATGGGTTCTCAGAGTCAAATTTTCTGGGCCAAATTGGTTTTGGCTATGTCCATAAAGGAATCTTCCCTAATAATAAACAAAGGGTGGCCATTATAAGCAGCAGAAATCTGGAAGCCAACAGGGAATGCGAGAGTTCCAGACTCAAGTCAAAGTCATTAGTAAAGTCCATCACAGGCATCTTGTTTCCCTTGTTGGCTACTGCATTGCTGAATCCCAAGGGATGTTGATGCTTGTTTATGAGTTTATCCCTAATAAAACCCTACACTTCCATCTCCATGGTAAGCAAGATTTAGAGCCTGTGTTTGACGATGTTGTAGATCTCTCCAAGTTCTTTTAATAATAACTCTTTTATTAGCTGTTGGTAAATCATAAAATAGCGTTTTAAGGGAATGATCATAGCATGTGTATACACGTAGACATCTTAAAGATGGATATAGGAATGCTTCTAAGCTCTTGGAGTCTCTAAATGCATGTTGGAGATTTTGAATAAGGATTTCATTTTCTTGGAAAAATGAACTTAAGAATCCTATTCATAGCATAATGAGAATGTCATCGTATTCGTTTTTTTTTCTTCAGTAAGCATCGGTACACTCCTACTTGACTCATTTAATAGGTAAATAGGACTAGAAATCTTAATTTTATTTAAGTTGAGCAAATCAGAATACGAATAATAAAAATATAAATTTAACTAAACTAAAATATTAATTTTAATATGATAGAAAATATTAATCGACATAAGCGACATAGAGTAACTAGTCCCTTCTTTAAATTTTAGAGCATGTAATTACCCAAATAAATATATTTAAATTTAACTGGTTAATCTAGAGTATAAATAGATGTAGTGTCTTCCGATCATCTACAGCCCTCTCTTAAATAAAAATATTATTCCTAAATAGCTTATTCAAAAGGCATTAATTCGAACGATCACACTCTAATATGATTATATGAGTCCCATAGGTATATTCCTATCCTAAAGGCAAATTAGAATAAATTCTAATATCATATTACTCAGTTTAAAGGTCCAATTAAGATCCCCTTCCGAGGCTAATCTAAATTCCCCACATTCATACTTAATGCTGATCAGGCACTAAGCAGAGACAATAAAATTTAAACTGAATAAACACAATTAAATTAGATATAATTAGATGGTTCAAACATGCTCAAATCCTTGAATCAGTTCATAACTACTCTAGATCTAAAAAGAATTAGCCGCACGTGGCTTTAATCAAATCTCTAACAAGATTCAAGAAAAGCATTAAGAACAAGAAAATAAAGAGAGAAGAAGAAAGAAGAAAACACTAATGGATGATAAGATCTCATGTGTGGCTTCCCTCTCTTTTCTCTCCTGTGACGTTGCTTCCCGTGTGCGCGCCTTCTCTTTTTGCTGCTTGTGTTCTTTGGACGTCCCAATCTTTTTCAATTTGCTCTTCACGTCCTCCCCTTCTTGTGTGCCTTCCTTGGATATATATAGGCTTGCTGTTATATCTAGGGATGGGAATACAGGTTGGTCCCGCGGGTCCAACCCGCCAGCCCATCAAAAATGGCGAACTCGGGCTGGTAAAAGCTAGCCAGCCAAAAGCAGCCGCGGGTTGGTGGGCAAGTTATTTTATATGCTTTTTTTTAATAAGCCCGCCTAACCCGCCTTTTTTATTTTTTTAAACAAATTATTTTATATGCTTTTTTTTCAATCCCAATATTTTTTACAAAGGAAAAGGTAATATTAAATTCTATTTTTAGGAAATTATTGAACAATTATTAATAGGATTGGAAAAAGAATCATGAAAATATGTAATCTTATAAAAAAATTTGAGTAAAAAAATAAAAAAATTATTTTTATAAAAAAAATAGGATGGCGAGTTGGCAGGCTCGGGTTGGGGAACCTCGGCCCGCCACCAGGGAATAGGGTTGGCGGGCTGGCCCGTCCAGCTCGCCAATCCGTGCGGGCCAGCCCGTATTTCCAACCCTAGTTATATCTTTCATAAATAAATAAATCAATATATATATATTCTGTTTCATCATTCCCGTAAGTTATATAATATATATATATTGTAATATCTTTCCTTCCAATGCGCCTCTAGAATCTCCCTTTTTTATGTTCTTCTCATATATATATATATATATATATATATATTGCATTATGGTGGATGAGTGGATCCGTTTTTGCTTCTCTTCCCGGGACGTTTGCTCCTTATAATATATATATATATATATTATGTAGTTCCTACTTTGCGTGTTTCTTTTTTTCTATATATATATATATCCTCTAGCTCTTCTTCCTCCTTCTTACTACGTCCAAGATCTTCTCTGAATTACTTCCTAAAAGTATAACAAGATAATAAAATAAAAGGAAGTAAAATAAAATAGAATTAAAGATAACAAAAGATTTAAATTATTATTATCTACTATGATTTCATAAATCCCTAGGATAATGCATATATTTACTATTTTAAACTCAAAATCTTTTAAAACAATGAATCTCTATGATCATGCACTATCGGATACATTTCTCATTTCAAACTCAGAATCTTTTACATTTATATTGATAACTCTCCAAATATCTCAAAAATATATCTCAAATCTACTAAAAATTAGAGAGTTATGAAACATCTCTTAAAGAAATTTGAGCCTTGTGATTCACAATGCTACGAGATAATGATCATTCCGCTAGATTCAACCCCATCGATGAGAATGTCTCTTTATAGTTCATGTTGTGTTGTAGGGTTAATGTACATTTTCCCCGGACATTTTCACATAGGAGCAATATTGCCTAAAGTGTTTGAAGAAACATTTAATATCCTACATTGTCTAAAACAAAATTGCCTCTGATAGTAGGATAATTATGCTAAGCAAAAAAAATCTTCATTATATGTTTGTCCATTCTAGGGCAAATTGATACTCATAAAAAGTACTATGGATATACACATATAATCATTCAGAAAAAGGCTCAGAAACTATATACTGGGAAACGAGGATGAAGATTGCTATTGGCACTGCAAAAGGATTGGCATATCTTCATGAAGACTCTGAGTTTTTACCTGATGATATATATAACTAATTTCCACGCTGTAAAAATCTTACTTGATTGACTTTATTACTCTTGTAATTTTCACTTCATTTCAATCCAATATTGTTGTTTCGTTTTAATTAGGTGATCCCAAAATCATACACGGTGACATGAAACCATCAAACATCCTTCTCTTTGATGATTTTCGGCCAAAGGTAGGTCTCTAATCTTGTAACTTTACACTTACTAGTGTGTGTGTGTGAATCCTAAAATGCAAGTCGCTATACCTTTAGATTTTCAATCAATACAAACCCCACTTTCCTTACAACCACCCTTGGATATTGTATGAAATATTGAAATATATATAATTGCAGTTTACTAAATTGTTTTCCCCTTCGCCAATGACTCCATTCAATTAACCCAACCACGAATGCTAAGTTACATTGAATATCATTATATGTTACAAAGTCCTTAATATATACGATCCAATTGAGTAATTTGAAGATATAAAGAAGGCTAAATAGATTATATGTATAACATATATCACATGCAATATCTAAAATACTTATATATCTTATTAGATTATATATCAGTTTATAAGCAACACAAATTAGTTTGAAGAAAAAAAGCTAAATATAAATACTTTAAATTATTTATTCAACTTCTGTAATTTCTTTAAATTTGGTCTTACTGTAAGTGAGTAAGGAGCCGGGGTAATATTATATCAGTAGTAAAAAAGTAATGTGTGCTGGTATCTATTAATCAGATAGCAGATGTTGGATTTGCAAAACTTTTACCAGACACTGATAGCCACGTCTCTAGATCACGATTAGCGGGAACCATTGGGTAAGTCTTATATATAGTCTTTCGATCGATCTCATTGGATGCTGCTTTTTTTTTTTTGATCGAATTACCCATAACTGTTTGATTTTTCAATCCCTCTAACAAGTTTTGCTATATATATATGTGTGTGTATCGTTGGAACACAGATATTTAGCTCCAGAGTATTTTGATGGCGGGAAAATCAGTGACAAGTCTGATGTGTTCGCCTTTGGTGTTGTACTTGTAGAGTTGATTACAGGAAGAAAACCTCGTGGGTTCACAAATGAAACGGTTAAGTTGGTGTGTAAATAAATACTACGTACTACTTTATCAATATTCATTGTTCTTCGAATTTTTGCTTGGATGCATGCGAACCATCTCAGACTTTCCTAAAACTTTAATCTTTCAACTCTTCACTCTGGGCCTTTTGTTTCTATTTTATTTCCTCCGGCAGGACCTAATTTTGTTCCCAATAAAGGGAAAAAAATCCTGAGGGTGTTCACTGTTTGATCTGATATGGTTTTCAGATTTTCAAGATATCGGGCATGCATTAATTAATGACCGAACTGAGCAAATTTCCTTACTTGTTTATCAGCTATTTCAAATTTGTCTCTGAAATAACCCAAAGCTGTGCTCTTATATAGATGCGTGTGTGTGTGTTACATGGCAGGCAAGACCTTTACTCTCGGAAGCTACGGAAATTAGAAACTTTGCTGAGTTGGTTGGTGCGAGGCTGCAGAATAATTGATCCGTTTGGTAAAGCGGTGGAGAAGTATTTTTACCATTTACAAAGTAAATATGTGAAGGAAATTATCTCGTTTTACAGAAAAAAATACTGTTGAACGTGCTTTTGAGGTGTTGAGAAACATTCCCAAACACCCCAAATGATAAAGAGATGGCTTAAGATAAAAACATGGCTTATGATAAAAAAAAGTAAGAAAAATCAATTAAAAATTTTGAACCTCAATTCTCTATTTCTTTAAATCATATCAAAAAAAAAAAATCGTTCAACCACCCTCATACCAAATAAACTATAAATGTGGGCGTCTTTTTTTATAGGGATTCGAAAATTAATTCATCACATTATAAGATATATTGACCTCTTCCATTAGATCCAACCCTCATTCGTAATATACTTCTTTTTAACCATCGACTATTAAAACGTTAAATATTTATAAATATGTAGTGGTGGTGGATGCCCTTTTGGCCACCTTCATTGCAGGTGCAAAATGCCATTACACGTTATCACCAACTAACTTTCAATACTTGTTGACTACTATTTATAAATTATTTTTAACAGTTTAAACTTCATTAACTTACCTTAAACTTCATTTAAATTTGTCTTAACATTAAAAAATTTTTAACTTTATCTCCATTTAATATATATCGTATCCGATAAGAACAAAATCAATACAATAATAAATTAAATGCAACATTATATATTCATTTAAAAAATTTAATGAATCATGGTGACTTAAAAATAAGAGCAAAAGTTTCATTTTCTCTACACTATAGATAGGATAAGAGGAATATATAACTAAGATATTTTCGTTTGACCTAGCTTTTTATACAGAGCTAAAAATTCTCTACTGAACTCACCTCACTAATAACACCTCTAGCACTCGTTTGCATGCGTCTTCAGATTGCCACTTGATATTTCTTTCATTTTCTCCTTGATCGATGATGCCATGCAAGCTTTTCCATTTCTACTGTAATTATTCATTACGAATTTTGTCTTCTCCTGTATACGCACTCGTTTCGCTTGACCGTTTTGCGAATTATATTGATTTTCGAAACCAAAATACCCACCACTGACACACACACACACGCAGATATATATATATATATATGTAAGATGAGATTTAATGAGATGAAGCTTGTCATCAGGTAGTGGATGCTTTGGAAGGCAAGATTCGTCTGGATAACGATGAGGATGAGGTCATGAGCACACAAGTCGAAAACCAAGACATAAACAAGTCGTGGAAAAGGGCATTAAGCGGAGTTGCTGGTGCCACTGAACACGAACCTATATAGCAGCATTTCAAGCCACCAATTTACACACACTCTTGACACAACCTGTTGGAATCATGTAAAGGTTGTATTAGATGTTGGATCTATATGGGGCTGTAATAGTACTATGATCCGGCCCAACCTCTGTAACTACTTTCACTTGTATTAAAAACTTGTGAACAACCGATGGGCGCTTGGTAGAGTTAGCAAGGGCTACTACCAGCATTCCTCAGGACGAGGGTTCGAACTCTGGGGAGTGACAGACGCGATAATTAACGCAACCTCAAAGAGGTTGTCCCATCGGTACCTTACTACCACCGTAAGGTCTCCTCGCGGGGGTCCGGATTAGTCTGGGGTGGGTAATGAACCCAGGATACCTCATGATACCAGATGGTTTATACAAAAAAAAACTTGTGAACATATCAGATTTCACAGTTAAATAAGATCAAAGGCACTCATTCTTCACACTTTTCTTTCCAAAAATATCTCTCAGATCTGGTTTATCTGCAAGCTGATGTACATGTATTTAGCTTGGTTTGCTTGTGGGTTTAAGCTTTCATGTTTGTTAATTCCTCTGAACCCAGCAGAATATTAAGTTTGCATATGCTGTGAACATAAATAACATGCAAAAATAATTTGAATGACTATATGTTGATGCCTCTGTTGTTATATATGGTGATTGTCTAATTGATCGCATATAATTTTTTATTTTAGATCGATGATTGGTGCTATATTTGAAGGGTTTTCTTAATCTCAAATTTGGAAGGTGTCTTACCGAATCCACGATGAGAGTGACTGATTCTGATCAACTGTAGTGGTGTTGTCTGGTTATTATTATTTTTGTGTAGTTAAGAGTATCTCAAGACAATTTAGGCTTGTGAGGTACTGATCTCTGTTGGATCTAAAGCGTTAAGATTAAAGCCTTCTTACAAATATATTTTTTGGCATTCGAATTTGCATTTTCCTTACATACAGAGATGAAACCACTTAGCACATCAATCAAGGACACTACAGCTTTTTGGTAGTGCAGATTATTTGTTTGGTTCATGTAGAGTTGGGTTCATCATAACCATGACTCGGTGAGAGTCTCAGAGGTCAACCTTAAAAGTCAACGAATCCACGACTCCGTGCATGCACCATCTCTAATAATAATAATAATGGCTTTGTAAATTACGATTCCTTGTTCTCTTCTCATTATTCTCCCACTCTTATTATATTGCTTCACACTTGATAATTCTCATTCTGATCCTCAGCAAAATTTGCATAATGAAGTGTGTAAAACTCAAAAAATATGATCTTCAATGGTGAATTTAATTTCAGTTTTATGCAGTTTTCTTTATCTCTCTTTCGATACGGTTATATTTCATCTCCTATATATGTATGTTCATGATAAGGACCGAAGGACCTATAGATTTTTTTAATCCATCACATCAAGAACCAAAAAAAAAGGTAAAAAGTAACTTTTTTAAAAAAAAAACTAGAATGACCTGATATATTTTGATATCTGAAAAATAGTAACACTGTGTAGAATTTTATGCATGAAAAATAGTATAGATTTTTAATGTTACCCTTTTTAAGAATTTTGGATGCAATTGTCTCTCTTGACGTACAAGTCCTCAATAACGTAACGACGTCAGTCTCCAAAAATATGTTTACTGACACAGAAGGTCAACCATGCACGTACGTGATGAATTTCTTGTAATAATACGGGGTAGAGAAGTACTTTTACGCAGACCGAGGTAAATATATGGAGGAGATTATCTCATTTTATGGAAAAACACTGTTGAACTTGCTTTTGAGGAGTAAATAAACTTTTCCAGCAGAATATAAGCCGCTATGCTATTATGTCCCATCCCCCTGATATCTCCTCATTCTTTAAAAATCCTTGATTTAGGGCTGGTTTGGATGCTAGGTTTGAAACCTAGGTTTCACAGATTCCGAGGTAAAACCTAGATTTTGAAATGTGATTTATGTTTGGGAAGTTATAGCTTTACCTCCTTTTCTACAGAGTTGCTGTCTCCAACGCCTCCCTCTCCGAAACCAACCACCAAGCTTTTGGCTTTACGCTGCAATCCAGTAATGAGGATCACAATATTTTATCTATATATATTAGAAAATTGCTCC
>JANTPZ010082572.1:0-29285 GCA_025593235.1 Vachellia pachyceras | reverse complement strand
TCGATCCGACGGCCATTATCGACTTTCCAGAATCTTCTCCTAAAATATCTAGATATTTATGCTAGATTTTTACACATGTAAAAAATGTGTGAAGAATTTTAGAATATCCTAGTATTTACGAGTCTTTTCAAAAAAATTCTAGAAAATTCTAGAAACCCCTAGATTAGACCAAGACACAAAGTGCTGAAAAAGGATTGCATAAGGAAAGGGCTGGCGCGGCAGACGATTTCCAATCGATAGCGAAGGGCAGCGACTCGGCGAGTGCTCGCCATCCAAAGTACGATGAAATGAGGGTGCACGTGTCACTGATCCGTATGGGAAATAGAAATTGAAGAATGAAAGTTCAAAAGCGATTTCCTCTTTCTGTTTTTTTTTAAGGTTTCCCGATCAGGAATTATTGGTGACCGTGCCTTTCCCTTTCTGATACGAAATCCTTTTGTTTTGTTTGGGAGGGGGCCTGATTCTGACGTGAAGCTTTTGAAAATTGATATATTCCACGTTCACAGATATCACTTGTGCTCTCCAGTGCCACTGATATGACTTGAATGCTCCTGCGGATAAATTAAGATTTGTGTATATGTGGGGACGCGCAGGCTTTGTATGATACTCATGGATCCTGTGGCACACTCCCAAAACGTGCGTTTAAAAAATTGTTGGAAGAATAATTTTATACAATTTAAATTAAATATTTAAGAAAAATTTTATTTTAATTTATGTAAACATCACTTCAAATGAAGTTATCAAACACGCTGTGATTGTTTGAATGAAGATACATAATCACATTATTCACTACATTTATTTTTTTATTGTGAAAATCAAATCAAATTGAAGTATTTGTGTGTTTAAAAGAAGAGGAGAAGGAGGAGGGACGGGGAGAGAGAGGGGAAATGAAGGAGAAGAGATGTTGTGGTTGTGAGAGAAGAGAAAATACTCACCTCATAGGATCATAAATGAAAAGTAACGGATCGTAAGGCTGAAATAATGGTTTTGTTATTTTTGCCTTACTTTTATAATTTTATGTGCATTTTTTGTACTTTTTGAAACTTTACGATGTTAGTTCCTTATAGTATAAAATTTAATTGTTACTCTGGCAAAAAAATTTAATTGTTACATCTTTATCTTTAATATTTTATTATCAGGATTCAGGAAGATGTAATATTCTTTCATTTAAAGAGGGACGGAGAGAGATGAAAATTATACGATATTATATTCCATCATACGATCATGGGACGAGACTCACGAGAGATTTAAACAACTTTGGACCAAAAAAAAATTATGGGCAAAATATGCAAAATTCAAGGGCATGGGATTATCCTAGCAAATAAATTACGTTTCTTCGCGCCCCACAACGTGAACAACGGGGACAAGTGTCAATCATCACCGACATCTTACACCGACGTCTCTTCAATTTATGGTATGTTTGGTATGGTGGAATTGGGAGGTGGAATTAAAAATTGAATTCATTTCCTATATTTAGTATGGTGGAATTGGGGGTGGAATTGGAAATGAAAATGTAATTCAAAATGGGTATAAATAAATTCCATGATGTAACTCATGGAATTGTATTCAATTCTATGGAATTGATTTGTTGGCCCCTCATTTTTTTTCTATATTTATATCAATTTCCATCTCTATCTTCATTTCCATTTCCATCTCTATTTCCATTTCTACCAAAATCAATTCCAGCGTACCAAACGAGGCATTAACTATTTTAAGGACTCGTCTGGATTTTGGAGTTTGGAGGACGTGAATGAAAGAATAACTGGGTAAGTCCCCATTAGTAAAATAATCATAGAATAAGATCTTTCATTATATATAAATAAGGTTTTACATTATGCCGTTGATCTTTTTATTGTATACAATTAAGGTTTTCATTATGTGTAAGTGAGCTTCTAAAAAGGTGCAAATTAACTAATACGTAAATGCATGTGAGCTTTCACAATATGTAACCACTTTTTACAATATGTAAGTGAGGTGACGCAGACTTTAAAATTGATCGATTTCCATTTTACAATTAATATGATAATGAGACATTTATCCCCGATTCTCCATGAATCAATGAGTGTGTTTTGTTTTATAAATTATCATATATTTTTATAAAGAAAAATGTACATCAGTCTTCTCCGCAAAAGGAAATTTCAAATTCCTAGCAAAAGGAAAATATATTGAATCTTCTCAATCAAATTAGAAGAATAAAAAAAATATAAAATTGATTTGACTTTGAAATTTCATGTCTGTCTTCAGAATCCAGAACAGAGCCAAGAGAAACTGAGCCTTGGATCTGGGGACATTAAAGCAGGCGAGTAAGACTGAACATGATTGTTCTTCGCACTGCATCAAAGAATTTTGCTATTGAATATAATGAACTTTGGATGCATGAATTGGTTGAAATCTCTTGCCTTGTATTTTAATAATATTATACTGTCTAGCTATATAGGGTTCGTTTGGGAGAGCGGTAGATAAATAATTTTACATAAGCCGATGTAAATATGTGAAAGAGATTGTCTCGTTTTACGGAAAAATATGTTGAATGTATTTTTGGATGAGAGTTAAGTGTTTCCAAACAAACACGTATTACGCTTTGAATGCTCACTTACTGCTGTGACCTGTGACTTGTGAGATCTCCTGTAAAAGGAGATGGGAAGAAAAATCTAATAATAACCTAATGCCATTAAAAATCAAACTGGCTATTGGATCAATGAAGATACCTCGTATTCGTAATTCAAATAGTCATGGTTGAACTGATCTGTTCACACTTGAATGTATTGTACAGAATGATTTTTTATATTTATTTTTTGTATTGCGAAAAAAAATTACACTTCCACACAATAGCCCACGAAATCAGCGGGCCTAATTGAACCGGGTTTATAAGAAGCCCAGAATTAGGCCTAAAATAATAAGCCTGGCTAAACTGCAAAGGTAACATCCCTGCCTGCCTGGTCATTAATCTAATATAAATAAATTTAATCTGGATTTTTTACACCTAAATTATAAAACAAATTTAACAATAATCTTATAAAGTATTGCATCTTAGTCATCTATTTTTTTTATCCAACGATGGAGAAGGGATTCTGAGAAAAAAAGAAAAAAAAGGGATTCTGAGACGATTCAGATCCGATATTGACCATTAGATTGTGTTATGGTGACATTAAAGAAGAAGTTATAAATTGATTTTTAAAAAAAGTCGACAGAAGTTTTAAATTATAACTGCTCCATCAACACTATTAGATGACATCTAATAGCTAATAATTTCTAATTAAAATTCAATTGAGATATGTAAATCCTGCTTCGAATACTGTCAGCAAGCAAAAACGGTTTTTGAAAGTTAATTTTTTTCAAGGTAAAGTAAATTGTTAAGAGTGCTTACAGTTAAGTTTAAAAAAGCAACTGTACAAAACAAAAAGACAAGCTTTAAAAACCAGTAAAAGACAGAAAAAAAGTAAAAAAAAAATTAACACTTTCAATCGAACAAGTTCTAGAAAATGTAGAAAAAAAGGATTTTGGAAAATGTAAACTCTTAAATCAGATATATATTATAAAATAACTTGTAAATTGCTTATAAGTAGTTATTAATATTTATTAAGGATGATAATTAAATTAATTTATTATTTTACAATTTTTAGCATTTTTTTAGGATCATTTAGCCTTGTTATTTTTCGATTATGGCCAAGAGACAAAAGTTTTTATTTTCCAATGACAGCATGGCAAAACCGGCAGTTAGACCGCCAAGAGTAGATTGTCGACAACGTTAGACCGAAGCATCGATTTCTTCTCGGACCTGTTTTTAATCTTTATATATAAAAAATTTCGAAATCGTCTGAAGCGGGTAGTTTAATTTCCGGTATATCATGGATCTCCAGTTTTGATAAAATCTTTCTATCTGCCCCACAACCCTCTGAGCGCGGAAGTGCTTGATTGCCCGTCAATTTTTTTTGGGTCCGCCTTCTGAAGATTTGATCCTAGAACGACCTTGGGATTCCTCTCTTCCGACATGGCAGTTGTGTCCGATGACGCCTCTAGTATATGTGCTCACTGGTAAGCTTAGAATTTACGGACAATTCTCCTTATCTGCCTTCCCGAAATTTGTGAACGAACTTGTGATTAACTTCCTTCTGAATTTTGTGCTAAAATCACTTAATTTGATGGAAATTTGGGGGTTACTTGTTTCGAAGATCGCGTGCTCATGAATTTGCGGCGGCCCGTAGAATGGTTTTGCATAGCTATCAAGGGCGGCTGCAAAAATGCAATTCGACTTGAATGATTGCCTCACGGCGTTGAAATTTTTGCCCATGTGTATTTTTTAGCCTACTTTTGCTATATCATTGAATGATTATAGAAAAAATATTTCAATATTTTCTAGTCCAGACGTGGCTTATTGCATCGAAGTGTAGTTTGTGTTCTGATAATTGTTGATGGATTGTTTTTTAATGTTACAGCGATCGTTCTATCCCTGCTGCCAATATTGCCCTGCATTATGCCCATTGCTCCCGGCACCTTGAAAAATGCACAATTTGTGGTGATATGATTCCAAAAAGAAATTCCGAGGATCACTTTTTAGACGCACATGCACAGGTATGTGAAGTCTTGTCTTTATGGTTTTTTCTTTCCGATTCAAATTCAAAGGAAGTGGTGGAAAAATCAATGAAGGTCATGTTACATGGAGATGAAGTAGAAAAGGGGGAAATAGGTAGGCAAGCGTTGGCGTGTATGTCAAAGGAAAGGCATGGATCTGTCTTATGTAAGGCTGGGATTTGCAGGGTAAATGATCTGAGTCTTGATTTGGTTGCTACCAGTTCAAAAGTTGAAGTCTTGGTGGCAGTTAGTAGCCTAGCTGGAGCTTGACCAAAATTTGTAATAGGCTTGTCACTTTGAAAATGGATGCAATTAGCCATTGAATGCACTGTGATGTGGGCTTGATAGTGCACAAGTTTCAAAAAGGTTAAATGCTGCTGATAGGAAGCTTTAATAAAGCATGAATACTTGGGCCTTCTATTATTATCATTCTGGATCCACTTCTAAGGGCTGTGAGTTCATCTCTTGTCCATGATTGCCACACTTTCATGTTCAAATGTGTAGCTCTTGAAGTAACAGCTCCACAACAAACTTCTTCCAAAAGTTCTCTTCTTTAAAGGCCATTGCCATCCCCTTCCTCTTCAGTGCAGGATCCTACAGATTAAGTCCCCGATCCTGTACACCCATTTGTGTTGATCTGATGAGAGACTTGTGTCCCTATGGCCCTATCTGTTGCTCCATTCTCTTTCCTCCTCTATACACAATTTCATTGGCATGGCCTCTGTTCTGGACACCAATAACTGAGGCCTTGCCTTCGTTTTTATTCATTTTCCTCTTAGCTGTTTGAATTGTTTGGTGTTGGAACTTGCATTTGAACTGGTAATGGCTTTGTCAACCGGAATTGGGGTTGTGTGGGTTGGTACTTGGTATTTCCATCCTGGTTGTCTGATGGGGTTTCTTGGGTTAACTATTGGGTTCTTTGGTGGGTATGTTGGGATGGCTGACGGTAATTTAGCAGGTTCACTTTCATCGGTGCAGAGGCTTGTTTATGTAAGACTTTGATGGATGTTTCTTTATGGATGGATGTTTCTTTAAGGCTGTCTTGAAGGTAAATATTTGAGTACCAAGGATGTTCCAGTTGAAAGATCTGAACTGAGGACCATTTGCTATTGCTATCTTGTTTGTTGACAATGAAACCCTTGATATGTGAGCCTGACTGAAACATCTTGTTCACCTCAGCAATGTTCTACTCAAGATGTGCAGCATTCCTCTTCGTGTGTGTGTGTTTTGACTGGGCAAGTTAGACTGTGAATATTGTATCAAGATTTGATCACAAGAGTTTATCTGAGAAAACTAGAAAATGCTTGTTAATTTATCAGTAACTCTTAATTATGGAGAGTTCTCTGTTCACAGGCTATAGCAGTTGTTGATGTTAGATATTTATTTCATTTTTATGTTACCAGTTTTCCAAGAGTTGTTCATTGTGCAGGTTGCCTGTTCAATGTGCCATAAGATGATGGAGCGCACTATGTTAGAAATCCAGAAAGGCGAAAGCTGCCCTCAGAGAATTGTCACTTGTGAGTTCTGTGAGTTCCCATTGCCATCAATTGATCTGGCTGAGCATCAGGTAGTGTTCATCAATGACAGTAAATATAGCAGATCTGTCTCTCTGTGGTGATACACATGCATTTTGGAACTAATCTTTGTATGATATTTGTATTTCTTAGGATATATGTGGGAACCGAACAGAACTTTGTCAACTTTGTAATAGATATGTTAGGCTATGTGAAAGATACAACCATGAAGCCAGGTGTAATGGCATCCCAGATAATATTGTGGGATCTTCAAGGTAGGAGGAAATATCATCACTTAATTTCATTCTTGTTGGGTGTTATCGAATTTTCCTTTTAATTGATTTTCAGTGCTGAAAATCACCTGATATTTGCTAAATTAAACCCTTTATGTTATGGTTATTATAATATTGCCAGCATTCTATCAGCAAAAATATCTGTTAGGCTCTTTTGTATGTAGCTTATAGGCTTAGTAAGTTTACTTGGTTTGTGCTTTATGTTAAGGTAATCCCATGAGTCCTTTGACCTTCTTTAGCAGTCGGGGCTTCATTTCTATTTTAGCAGTGGCAGCATCAGCATCAGCATCAGCTGCTGCTTTGGTAACTTTTTAGACCAGTGCTAGGAAATGTATGTATAAAAGAAGCAACAACTAATGCATTAAGGACTCGTCACACTTTTTTAGTCAGCCACATCTCCCAGAGACAGAAAGTACTATGGAAACTATAAATCTTATTTGGTGTGAAAGATTGTGGACCCCACCTAGTGGGATAAGGTTTTGTTGTTATTATTGTATTTTGAGGCGAAAGACTGGGGAAGGCATTGTGAGAAACTTATTTCATATGCAACAGAAACGTTGAATTAATTACCATCTACCTGTTTGATATTTCATATATCTGTTCGATCAGTTAATCACATGTGGAGAATATTGAGCCAAATTTGTCTTTGATTTCCTAGCCAAGTAAATGAGTAAGTAAAGGCTTGTCATAAACTTTTATAAAGTAAGTGAATCTCAATGTTGGAAATTTATTACTACCTCCTGGGGCTGTGAAAACTTTGAATACATCCTGAGGTGGTGATGTTGACGAAAGGTATTTATTCCTTGTGATTGAACCATTTGGTTGTCGTTATGTTGTCTGAAGGGATGCGAGGGCACACGAAAGAGATGAAGGTGCTAGAAGGCGACCGCAGAATGACTACTCAAAACGACATCTTCTATTCACTGTAGCAGTTACTGGCATTGCTGTTCTAGTTGGATCTGTTTTGTTCCAAAGGAAGACGGAGCACAGTGATTTGCATTAGACGCTGATTTTCAGCTTGTTTCCTAGGATTATATGCTTCGAATATGTATAATCTAATTCGTATTCAGCAGAAGTCGTATAACGTATTGAGACGTATACTTCGCTATCCTATTGCAGCACTTCAGCATAAAGCATAAACTGGTCTATCACAATGGCGCTTCCTTTTGTTCCCTTCTCTTGTTAGCAAAATGTCCCATCTCTGGCTGTTCATGAGAGAGAGATAACTGAAGATGGTCAACATTAGTTAAGTTTTTTTTTAAATATAATATAAATTTAAAATTTATTTCAGAAACATTTGTGTTGTGATTTATAAACAATATTAACTTAATTATTTCATATAATTAATAGGGCATAATGAAAATAATGCTATAAATGTATGGACGATAATCTCATGTTTTTATATTTAATATGAACATTCCCGTTATGAATAAACTATTTCCATTACGATGATGCCCCGTGAATTTTATATTTTTTTCTCAGAACAAATTGCGTGCTGATGTTGAACGGAAGGTATCTTAATATTTTAATAAAATACTGATAGTTATCTAACCACAAAAAATGATAGTTAAAAATCAATAATAATAATTCTCTGCTGGGATTGCATTGTATAGCGATGCCGATGAGAATTTTTCTTTTTGGCCATCCGATGAGAATGTTTTTAAAAAATAAAAAAGTAAAATGAGGGCCTTACAACTGAAGAAAAAAAATTCAGAAATGCTTAAACATTTTTTCTCCGTAAAAACAATTTTTCCGTAGACTCCGTTATGCGGCATCGTATATGCCGTCACTGTGTAGTATGTAACTGTAGTGGTTCCTGCAGTTTTCAGTTAAGCCATCATTCATTTCGGCGCCATCACCATACTTTCTGCTGCGTCCTTGGCTCAGTTTTCATCAACTTTTCCTTTTCTATAACAGATCATGAAAGTTACTAATTTCTTGGCCAATTTATTTGCTGTCAAATCTCTCCCCCTGTAATTTCTGGCCATTTATTTTGGTTGTTAAAATCATCTAATTTAATTTAATTTGTGTCTAGGAAGTTACATGGAGATATCAACTATTTATTTCACGTGACGACGACTGAATCATCGACCGCCTTCCTTAGCTTCATGTTTTTGTTGAGCGAGGAAACCGAACTTTATGAAAGATACTGATCGATCTAGCTGGAAGACGAAGCGTAAAATATACTGAAAATCGTTTTTCTTTCTTCTATATGGAATTTTTTTTGCATCACATTGACATGCATTGAAAATTCACGTGGTACAGAAGTGATATATTGATCGATCGGTTCTGTATCTTACGAAATTGTTTCCTTTAAATTCTGCAGGAACTCTAGACCTAGGCTCGAGAATTTTGCTGATCACAGCAAGTTAATAAAGACAAGCAACGACACAACATGTTGACCCCAGGGGTCCGATTGCACCTTCAAGGTCGTCATGTAAGATGATTCGTTCATTTTCTTATTCCAATTTTCCATTGTTGAACTTAGGTTTAAAATATAGAAGACTCCTTTTTTTTAGTTGGTTTTCAAAATACCTTTATACTGCACAGAACACTTCTGAAGATTTGATTTTGTTAGATTTTTCATTTCAGCCAAAACAGAACTTCTCAAGAGCAACGCCTCGCAGGTCATATTGTTGTTTCATGTGTATATTTTGACTTACTTGCGCAGGTGGTGATGGATAATGGCATGCTCCAAGTTACCTTATCAAACCCTGAGGGAATTGTTACTGGGATTCGATATAACGGTGTTGACAATTTGCTTGAGGTCCTTAACAATGAGACTAATCGAGGGTAAGTGGTCTGAGAATTTGGTTGATAAAGAAAATTTTATTTTTCTTTTATAGAACAGTGAGCCCTGACCTTCATGTTATTAAAAGGATTTTTTTAATGATTGTGTAATTCACATATGTTGAGCTGGAAGCTGATCTTGCATTCAATTTTATATCTAGGTACTGGGACCTTGTTTGGAGTGCACCAGGAAGCAAAGGAATCTTTGATGTGTACGGCCATGCTTCTCACTCTTGACCTAAGTCTATGAAAATCTTCAATCCAATCAATTCTTCAGAAAAATGCACCTGATTAAAATGGGAGTTTTTCTCCCCTAATGTCACAATAGTAGAATAGAAAATTGGTTATTAAACTCATTTATCTTAGATTGTGTCCTTTCAAAAATCGTTTTAATATCATTTTTGCTCAAAATGATCATATGAGAACTATATGTGAAGCTTTCATTTATGATCTAGGATAAAAGGAACATGTTTGAAAGTTATAGTTCAAAATGAGGAACAGGTGGAGCTTTCATTCACACGAATGTGGGATCCTTCTCTTGAGGGAAAGTTTGTACCCTTAAATATTGATAAAAGGTCATTTCTCAGATAATGTGTATCATTTCCTTTTCATTGAAATGCTGACTGCAGGATTAATATTTGTAAGTGGTGAATTTCAGATTTATAATGCTCCGTGGTTCATCAGGCTTATACTCTTATGCAGTATATGATCACTTAGCTGGATGGCCAGATTTTGATATTAGTGAAACGAGGATTACTTTCAAGCTAAGAAAAGACAAGTAAATAAAAGTTTGTCTTTATATGCTTTACACATCACACTACAACAAGAAAAAGATTATAAAAGAGAATACAGTTTTGAGAAATTAGTGTTTCTCGTTCTTGGTTTGTTTTTTTTTTTAATTTTGTTGTGCTCAACTAGACTTTATGGAGCTCTCTTTGTTTAAAATTTAGCTGCTAAATAATGCTATAGAACTTGGAGATAGCTTTGCAAGAAAATCAAAAATTTTATTATGCAAATCTAAGGGCAGAATTTATATCAGCAGATCTTTCCATAACTTATGTTCATGATGATAACATTTCAAAGATGAACGAAGATGGTCACATAAGACAATATGCAATCTTTCTTTGTTATAAATTTTTAGATGTTCAATCGATTTAACAAAGAAATTTATAGGTTTAATTACATGGCTATAGAAGACAATAGGCAAAGGGTTATGCCTCTTCCAGATGATCGGTTACCGGGAAGATGCCAGCCCTTGGCCTACCCAGAAGCTGTTCTGCTAGTCAACCCCAAAAATCCACAACTCAAAGGAGAGGTACTTGTTGCAATGATTTCATTATAGTTTCTTTCGTCATATTAAATCTTGCAATAGTATTGTTGGTAGTTGCTAATTTTTTATGGTTGTAATCTTTGATTTTATGAGAGAAGTTATAGGGATTTATGTAGATCTATCTGTTAGCTTATTTGTAGGCTACAGTTTTGGTTAGGTTTGTTTCATTCGTGCTTATATATATGTGGGTGTATGATTCAATAAGTATGCATGGAATACAATTTCTCTGATCAGATTCTTCATGTAGCTCTTGTTGGCAGGACCAGCAAGTTTTGAATTCTGAGAGGGGCTACCAAGATCGTTTTCATTTGGCTATTTGAAAATGATATGTAGTTTCCTTTTCATAGATTCATTGCCTATGAAGGGATCCATTGTGTTTTGACACGACTCATTGATGCACAGGTGGATGACAAGTATCAATATTCATGTATTAACATGAATAATCAAGTCCATGGGTGGATATCATTCAACCCACCGGTGGGATTCTGGCAGATCACACCAAGTGATGAGTTTCGTTCTGGTGGACCCCTTAAGCAGAATTTGACCTCACATGTTGGCCCTACCACACTTGCCGTAAGTGAATGATCTTAGACCATTGTGACAGTTTCCTCACATGGTTTGCTAACTGAGTGCCACACTGCCACCACAAATTCGGATTATGTGGTCTGATCTGATTATAATGTCATAACATATTTTCCATTGGCATCCTCAGATGTTTCTTAGTGCACACTATGCTGGACAAGATTTGAATCCCAAATTTAGAGGCGGTGAACCATGGAAGAAGGTTTTTGGTCCTGTCTTTATTTATCTTAATTCTGGATCAATTGGTGAGGACCCACGTTGGCTGTGGGAGGATGCTAAAATACAGGTTTGCCATTGAATTCTTGCACTATTCTCGTGATGGGATGGATAGGACGATTTGAATGGTTAGGTTTTGAGAAAGGCTGATGGTAATGAATAATCAGATGGTGACTGAAGTCCAAAGCTGGCCATATTTTTTCCCAGCTTCAGAGGATTTCTTGAAGTCAGATCGACGGGGTAATATTAGCGGTAGGCTACTTGTGTTAGACAGGTAAGCAGTCGGGATGGCCTTAGTTTACTATCTAAAAGCCCCCTCCCCCATGTTAAGATTTTTGGGTGAGTTTGTGTGGTTTGCATACTCACTTGGTTATACTCCTTGAAAATTTTTAAACATATGGCACTCATAGTTATAAGTACAATTACTATCTATTCACAACATTCAATATTTTCTTACAATAAAAAAATCAGTGAGGATCAAGGATTTAATTTTAAATTTACTGAGTTGAATGAGGAATGTAAATCAATTAATGATCTGCAGTAAGACTGTGGTGACTCTTTTACCCTTGCACGGGCAATTGGATTAAAACTATTCTAAACTTATCTCTAGGTACATCATCCCAGATTTGATGCCAGCAAACGGTGCTTATGTTGGTCTTGCCCCACCAGGAGAGGCAGGATCATGGCAAAGAGAATGCAAGGTTTTCCTCGCTCCTCTTATTTATTGAAAACTAATGGCTTGGTAATTTGGTTACATGAATAGTATGTAGGTTGCGCTCCATGGGATAACTTTTTTTTTTTTCAGTGGGATTCTGTGGGACTGTGTAACTTACTTTTACCTACTGCATGAATTTTGTTAGTTACAGACTAAATTGAACTAGAGAACAATCTCTTGCAGTGTCTTACAGGGCATAATATTGGTTTTTTGGATCAAGCTTCTGACAGGAGCTGTCATTTTGTAGTGCTGCAAAGATCTTAAACATATCGTGGCAATATTGCAACTAAGACATTTCTTTTGGAAAACATATATCATGTAAAACAAAGTTCTAAGAGGAAAATAGTTATTGAATGTTACCTTTATTTAGGATTTAAGGGAGAGTGGAGCTGAGAATTCTATTTTGGATTGCTAAAAAAAAATTCCCTTTTCAGATGATATTTTAAGTTTTGCATTCTGTCAGGACTATCAATTCTGGACCAGAGTAGATGAAAATGGATTTTTTACCATTAAGAATGTACTTCCAGGGGACTACAACCTTTATGCTTGGGTCCCTGGTTTTGTTGGAGACTACAGATTTGATGATCTGATGAAGATACATTCAGGTGTTGCATCCTCAGCTTGTTGAAATTGAGATAATTTATCATCATATGATCAACATGCACTTGCTGTAACTTGTAATGCAGGTTCATATACCGAATTGGGTGAAACTGTGTATGAGCCCCCAAGGGATGGACCCACGTTGTGGGAAATTGGCATTCCTGATAGATCTGCTGCAGAATTTTACATTCCTGATCCCAATCCGCATCTCGTTAATAGGCTTTTTGTCAACCATCCAGACAGGTTACCTCACTATTGAAGTCGGATTGTCAATCTTTTCTTCCATTTATTCTTATGTAGCTAAAATAATTGGTTAGCTGACTTGTAAATACCAAATAGTATGACTTGGTATAGATTTTGTATCATATATTGATCTCATTTTGTTTGCACACTTTTGAATTTATGATACATGTGATATGAACATTGTCTACGATAGAGTACAATGGTGTCGTGTGATTCATATAACCGACCCCATCTAATTGGACGAGTTTGTTGTTGTTGTAACGAATATTTTTTAATCTTTCTTATTCCAGCTGAGCCTTATTTTTAAGGATTGGTTAAAGTGCTTCAGTTTTCAGATGCTATTAGGCCTTATTTCTTTTCTGCAACTGTTAGGTTCAGGCAGTATGGATTGTGGGACAGGTACACAGAACTGTATCCTGATGCTGATTTGATTTACACAGTTGGTGCTAGTGATTATTCTAAAAACTGGTTTTTCGCTCAGGTTCCCAGGTTTGAGTCTCCAAAAATTTATTTTTGTTTGAACAACATGGCTGAATATTACATATAACACCTGCTTCTTGCTATCTGGTTGAATTTCTATGTCATACAATTACATACCATGAACTAATTTTTCAAGCCTTTACAACTGCAGAAAGAAAGAAGATAACACTCTTCAAGGAAAACTTGGCAGATTAAGTTCGAACTCAGTAATGTTGCTCGGGGAAGCACATATAAACTCAGAGTTGCAATTGCATCTGCAACTTTAGCCGAAGTGCAGGTAATTTTCTGTCTCTCTCTACCACACACACACACACAGGATTTCTTGTCTGCTTCTGGTGCAAAATACTAATAAAATTTTATGTTAAACGACACACGTTACTCTGAAGGTTCGAGTAAATGATCCAAATGCAAAGCGCCCCCTATTCACCACTGGATTAATAGGAAGGGACAACGCAGTTGCAAGACATGGAATTCATGGGCTCTATCGGCTTTACCATGTGACTGTACCAGGTGCTGCTCTTGTCGATGGCATAAACACTATGTTTTTAACGCAACCGAGATGCAACAGCCCTTTTCAGGGGATCATGTATGATTATATTCGTTTAGAAGGTCCTCCTTGTTTTTAGAGAATGACTTCAATATCCTTTTAAGCTAAACATTAGGACAGAAATACATTTGGTACAAAATTGTGGGGCGTATACGTCACCTTGGAATGTCAGTTATTGGTAATGCAATGGTCTATTATTATTGCTTTTGGGACTCAATCTTGCGGCATGATAGGAACGGTGTCATACGTTATAAACAGATAATTTATGCACAACCATACTTCAGTGAAGTAGTCTCTTTTTTCCTTCCATGTATAAACTCACAAAATACCACTCCATCATCCGGTCCTAGATATAAAAGTTAGATAGCTAATTTATAAATATTCAAAAAATTATTCAAATTAGTTATTTATAATAAATGGGTGTTGATTTTTTCTAAAATACCACATTTTATCGTTACCTCTATTGATAGAAGCCCATTTTAATATATGTAATCAATTAGTATAATTTAAACAAAAATTATAAATTTAAAATGTGAAATGGATTAAAATTTTATATTTAAGAGTAATTTTATATTTAGAACCAAATGTTTAGGTGGTTTACGTTACGCTTTTTCCCGTCCATGGTGATAACCCCAACTGCAAAGAAGGACCACTCCTAGTTGCTTTGGCGTTAAGGTATACTTTCATGTAATGATTTGTTCCATCTGCTCTTATAAGGCTAACGGTTATAAAAACATCGATTCTGTTTCATTTGGTAGAGCTCATAGGGCTACTAGCTGATGTTATCAAGAACTATTGGCTAATGCTGGATAATTAAAAGGGGAAAAAACTGAACTTTCCTCGCTGCCTGTAAGAAATCCATAAAAATAGAAGTGCACCTTGGTTTCCATGCAACTCTGTTTCTTAACAGAAACTTGTGCGCTCAATTTATAAACTCATTCGGCGGTGAACTTTGAAATTCTAATCTTCCTGTTGTCAAAGTTTACATAGTTTTCTCGGATCTGAATAAAAAGTCAATTCCCAGCAGTTCTGTTACGAAGAGAGGTTGCGGCTTAACTCAATCGAAATTCAAATAAACAAAGGGAAGCCAAAACAAGTCATAGAAACGAGAAGGAAAAGTAAAGCCGTCTCACATTTTGAATCTGCTGCTTCACTTGCACGCCTTTTTATCGAAACACACCACCAAACTGCTTTGGCGACTAAGTGAAGAGATTAAACGAGTGACTAAAAAAAGAAAGCTTTCTTGCTAGTTCAAGAAAACTAAACCAATCCTTTAAAGTCCCCTAAGATTTCCTCAAAATCTATTGGCTGATTTCTGCGTAGCAGCACGTAAGCGCAATCTGTTTTCGCGAGTCGTCTTTGAAAAAGCTTCTCATCCTAACGAAGGCCACCCACTATTTAGTTCCCATACATAAAGTTCTAAGCCATTCTCAGAGTACTCTTATTTTTTGAAGCCTTTCATCTCTGACTCTGTGAGAATACCACCATGGCGCTTACAGGAGTGCAACTGCTTATTGAAGATGATCATGTATTTGAAATCTTATTTTCTAGCTATAAAGATGTTCTTCAGTATATAATATTCTTGCTATAATGAATTTAGGTGGTCACATTAAACTTCATTTCAAATACTAGATAGGTTTCTTGTTAAGATGCATTTTTTTCCAATTAAAATTAAGTTGATGGTGCAGGTGGTGATTGACAATGGCATCCTAAAGGTCACCTTGTCAAATCCTGGGGGAATAGTCACAGGAATAGAATATAATGGCATCGACAACTTGCTCGAATATCAGAACGACGAATCTAATAGAGGGTATATCATATAGCAATAAAAATTACAATAACTTTTTTTCAATAAAATTTATATTAATTGACCACTGTCTCTTGATGTAGGTACTGGGATCTTGTGTGGAGCTCACCGACAAGTTCTGGAACCAGTGGAATATTTGATGTGTATGTCAAAAAATTTCTCTTCCCCTTCCATTCACAAGTTTCATTTTTCTTGTTTTCATTCTTCTCATCTCTATATCTAGAGAAAACCACACATACACACATATAAGTCGTTCAAGAATTTGCAGGATAAGCGGAAGCAATTTCCAGGTGATAGTGGAAAATGAGCAACAAGTTGAGTTATCCTTCACAAGAACGTGGGATGCTTCACTTGAAGGCAAGCTGGTTCCCTTAAACATCGATAAAAGGTCATTAACTCTATAATTAATAACCGTAATATCTATTACATCGTTCGTAAATTAGAAGACAATGTCGAGTCAGAATCTAAACTAGCTGTATATGATAATTTTTATGAGTAGGTTCATAATGTGTCGTGGTTGTTCTGGCTTCTACTCCTATGCTATTTACGAACACTTAGATGACTGGCCCGCTTTCAATCTCGACGAAACCAGAATTGCCTTCAAGCTCAGCAGAGAAAAGTATGTACAGGTTTCATTTTGTCTCAATATTTTTCTAGGTTTTTTAATTAATACACACATATAAGAAACGAATAATAATATGATGGTATATACTTGGGCAGGTTTCATTACATGGCAATGGCAGATGATAGACAAAGAAACATGCCTCTTCCAGATGACCGAAAACAACCAAGAGGTCAACCACTGGCATATCCTGAGGCTGTTCTTCTTGTTAATCCCATCGAGCCTGAATTCAAAGGAGAGGTATACTGATATAAATTATTATTTATTTTAAGTTCTGAAAGATAATATTCCAGAAAAAAGATACCGCCATATATTAATTTTATCACTTTTAATTAAATTGAGAAACGCATGTGTAAGATATAAATATAAATACACATGCATAGGTGGACGACAAGTACCAATATTCATGCGACAACAAAGACAGCAAGGTGCATGGGTGGATTTGTACGGATCCTTCGGTAGGATTCTGGCAAATAACTCCCAGCAACGAGTTCCGATCCGGTGGGCCCCTCAAACAGAACCTAACTTCCCATGTAGGACCTACCACTCTTGCTGTGAGTAGTTCCTCGATCGACATCAATATATACAATCTTACGTAGCAAAGTGAAAACCAAGAACATGAAACATTAATCCTACGCATTATTGTTAATTAGCCATCCCCTCGTTGTAATACGTGATTTTGAAACGAGGGAATTTATCATCAGGTGTTTCTAAGCGCTCATTATAGCGGAGAAGATCTGGTGCCAAAATTCAAAGCTGGAGAGGCATGGAACAAAGTTTTCGGTCCAGTTTTCATCTATTTGAATTCTTCCGATAATGGAGACGACCTATATAATGAGCTATGGGAAGACGCAAAAGTTCAGGCATCAACTCGATCAGAATTTCCTCTATATCTCATATAGAACTCCATCCATTTTTCTTGCATATATAGAGCTTATTATCAGTGACACAAACAATGCACACTCTAAACTTGCAGATGCAGATAGAAGTTCAAAGCTGGCCCTATAATTTTCCTGCCTCACAAGACTACCTAAAGTGGGACGAACGTGGCAATGTCAACGGTAGGCTACTCGTCCGAGACAGGTGTGTTCTCCTTTGGCTCATTATTTATCTTCTTGCTCATTGGGACCTTGATGATCGAAACCTGTTTGTCGAATTGACTGAACCAACCAGATATTGCTTCCAATCTTCCTTCTTGTGCTCTAGTGTAAATTTTGCTTGTTTTACAGATTTTTTTGGTCAAGATATGCAAGACATGCATTTATAAAAAAATTTCGATAAGGTATACATGAAGAACAATTATTGCTTGATTCTGATCCTTATTTAATTCCCTTTTGGTAATAACAATGGATATAGATATATTAGAGATGACTATATCTCAGCAAAAGGAGCTTATGTTGGCTTGGCTCCACCAGGAGACGCTGGATCATGGCAAAGAGAATGCAAGGTGATTATTCAAAGTGGAAACTTTTCTTCTGTCGATCTTCTCATTTTCATTATAACGTAAAACATCATCTATCAAGGACTCAAATTAATCTGGCATTTTAATCACTTGTTATCAGAATTATCAGTTTTGGGCCGAAGCAGATGTTGACGGATATTTCTCCATCAGCAATATACGCCCTGGTGACTATAATCTTTACGCATGGGTCCCTGGTTTTATTGGTGATTACAAATATGATGTGGTTATGAACATAACTCCAGGTACTGCTGCTAAATAAACACCTTGTTTCCCCTCCTTTTTTTTTCCAGTTTCAGACAGTTTCATCTTATTTTTCTAAACGTTGGGTTTATTTATGTCCTGATCCAACAATAAATGTCGAAATATGTTAAAACAGGTTGTGACATAGACGTAGGTGATCTTGTATATGAACCTCCTAGAGATGGTCCAACACTGTGGGAAATAGGCATCCCTGATCGTACAGCTGCTGAGTTTTATGTTCCTGATCCCAACCCCAAATATGTCAACAAGCTCTATGTTAACCATCCTGACACGTTGGTCCCCTTTTCTATTCAATTCTTTATATGTGGATATTGGCCCGAGAAAATAATGATGTATCATGCATCGAGCTGATTTTTTTTTTTGGGAGGGGTTAACTATGTGATTTATTCAATTAATTAAAAATCGATTATATATAACTGGCAGGTTCAGACAGTATGGGTTATGGGAGAGATATGCAGAGTTATACCCTGACAAAGACTTGATCTACACAGTCGGTGTTAGCGACTACACCAAAGACTGGTTCTTTGCCCAAGTCACCAGGTGCATTTTTTTTTTTTTTGCAAATTAAAGCATTTAGTTTAGATTATTTTGATAGTTTCTATAACTTTTCCCAATTTTCAATTTGATCCGTTTGTTTAGCAGGAAGAAAGATGACAACACATATCAAGGAACCACATGGCAAATCAAGTTCAAGCTGGACAAAGTGAACAAGAGGAGTGCCTATAAACTGCGCATAGCTCTTGCATCAGCAACATTTTCTGAACTACAGGTACTACAGAAGAAGAGTTAATGATCCAAGATCAGTCTTGATATATCTTGAATTGATAAATATTTCATCATTTAATTATATGATACTTGTAGGTTCGAGTTAATGATCCAAAATCAGCTCGCCCAGTGTTTTCAAGTGGGTTGATAGGGAGGGATAACTCCATTGCTAGGCATGGCATTCATGGGTTGTATTGGCTTTTCACTGTCGACATATTTGGTGCTCGACTAATTGAAGGAGATAATACCATCTTCTTGACTCAGTCAAGAGGCAACAGCCCATTTCAGGGCATTATGTACGATTATATTCGTTTAGAAGGCCCTCCCTCCTCCTCTGCTCCCAACGACGAGATTTGAGATCATGGGTTGTTTTTATTTCTAATGGGACATAGTGTGACATTAACAAGTTAAATTTAATGCTATGAATTTCGTTTTTGAGAGAATAACATGAGGGTCCAGAAAAGGAATAACTTCAAGTTTAAATCAGTATCTTTAAATTTCTTTTTCAGAATTGATTACGTTCTTTTTTTATACCTAAGTGATTCTCTCTTCATTTCCCCCTTTCAATTCACTTTCTCTCTCGTCTTCTCCTTATTTTTCATTATATTGTATGTAACCAAATCATTGATTCCAAATTATTCATGTTCCTATCTTTACACACATCATTTGCATGCACAAAGCTGTAAGCAATGAAAAAGCACACAAACACGATAGAGTTCAGGAATTTTACAACAATTATTTTCGGTGATGGTGACAATTGATAATTAATTTGCATATTTATCGTTATTGAGATCTTAGCTTATGTTTGACTTTCATCATGGACCGTCCTCATCCAATTGCTAGATTCGAACCATACACTATATATTTATGCGCAATCCATTGTGGGGATCCTCTTAGTTATAGTCATAATTGGATGGCATGATTTCATTTCAGAAATAATGATTTTGAAGAAATAAGTAGTGAACACTGAAGGGCACTACAATTTAGGCATTTTAGCACCACTATCTTTCCATTAGGAATGTGGGTGCAATCATGATGCGCCACGTGTATATTTGTTTCATCATCGTCTCAAAATCACCAGTCAGTGTTCATAAAGAGAACTCATTGGGCAAGTGTCTAGTTTCTCTCCACTCTTTTTTCCCCTTTTCCCTTTGATTATAATTGAAATGGTTAAGCTCAAACTTTATCATTATAAGTTAATTTATATTTTTAAAGTACTCAAATTGAAATCACTACATTTTAATCAGATAATAAGTATTGTTGTGGACTGTCATCTCAGCGGAAAGAAGTCTTTTCAAGTTTTAGAATATAAAAGTTGTTTATACTTCTTTTTTATATATGATCATTCAGTGTAATGTCAAGCATTTGAATCAAAAGTGACCCTTATAAATGGACAAATAATTCCTTGGCCCAAACACAAAAGATATTTGTAGTATATTCCTCCTAAAATAAAAAAAAGAAGATCCATTGCATTCACTCTCCTTTCGCCCATAGATTCATTGCACTCTCAAATTAAAAGGGATCTAATCAATAAGGCAGCTGCTCGATTGGCTTCTTTGAAATTAGTTGATCCTAGAGAGGTTTTCTTGAAAAAGGAAAGCCATTATTAACGAGGAGTTATTCCACAATCCAAACCATTTAAGATGAAATCAAATCAAATTAATAGCGCAGATTGGTCTTTGATTGGTCTCCACATTAATTGGCTCGCCTCGAATCTACTCTGATTGAAGCTTTGAATAGATATTACAACCTGCTTTGCAAAACACCATTAGTGGTTTTCTTCGAGATCGGACACAAAACGTTAAACAGAACTATCACCAATGTTGTCACAAAAGGGGGCAAAAAAAAAAAAAAGAACTAAACAAGCGGAATGACCCTCTTATATTCCATGGTTTATTCATGTGATTTCAAGCTTACACACCCGTGACCATCTGTGCCAGGCAGTCATGCCGACGAAGAAAAGGCCAAAACGAATTGGGCAGAGAGAAATTGTTAGTAAAGATATATGCTTTCTCGATAGTTGAAGAAAACCAACCCACCATCAACATTCCTCCATAAAGAGTCCTTCACATGGCTCTAGTTTCTTCCTTCTTACCTAATCATATTAACCAAACCTTTATATGTCGTTCCACCTAATAAATACTTACTTTTTTCCCTATGAAAGTCTCACTTTCTTTTGGTGTCTAACTGCTATGCTTTTGCCGTTAAACTCAGTCATGGTATTATCCTATCTAGACGCCACCCTCCCAATGAGAAAGTCAAGTCAAATAAAATGTTATTCGGTTTACCTTCCACCTAAATCTGCTGCTCCCAATGAAGATTTTCGATTGCAGGACATTCTTGTCATGTCCACTGACGAAGGGTATGTGGGATTTGTGTAGAAAACCGACAAGGACTAGCAAACTAAATATTTTGTCATCAAGCAAATCCCAGAGAAAGTGAGACCACAGAAGAGGACGATTGATGACGACGATAATCCCCACCAACCGTTTCCTGTTCTTCATGCTACTGCTGGTTTTGGTTCAGGGATATGTTTCTTATCCAGGTTTCTTCACTTCATCTTCTATAACCCCTGTTTTGAAAATTTCTGCAAGCTTTTCAAAAGCTGCAGTAGTTTCCAATTTACGAGAATATTGTAGACCATTTCAAGAGACTAATTTGTATTATCTCATCCCCAGGAGTGCGATTGGAAATTCAAGATAAGCATGTAAAACATCCTCTGAAATTCCTTCATATCTGAAGATAGCAAAATTGCACTCAATCTGTTTTTTAACTACGGTTAGCTTCTGATTAACAGCTTATATCAGTTTTATAAATAAGTATAAATGTATATACTCTGCCCAGATTGTGATGGATAATGGCATAGTCCAAGTCACCTTATCAAATCCTGAAGGATCAGTCACCGGAATTCAATACAATGGAATTGACAATTTGCTTGAAGTTCAAAACAAGGAAATTGACAGAGGGTATACCAATTTTCTTAATCTACTGCTCGTTAGAAATCATACCACTAGGAGGCTCGCCTAGGCAATTTCACAAACACTTGGCATGCATGGAATAGCTATCAAATGAAATACCATATCTGAAATCCCAAGCTTCCCCGCTTACTTTACATTCTTCTTTGGAGTGAGTACAGTTACTGGGATGTTGTATGGAGCGAGGCTGATAATAAGGGGACAAAGGGTACATTGGATAGGTAAATTCTAAAACCATTCCAATTTTATGCTTGAACGTCGAACCCAATTAATGTTGAGGATCATCCAGGTTGGAAGCCACAAATTTTACAGTAGTTGTTGAAAATGAAGAACAGTTAGAGTTGTCATTCACCAGAACGTGGCTGCCTTCCCTGGAAGGAAAGATTCCTCCCCTCAATATCGATAAAAGGTACTTGAGCTTCCAAAGTTGCATTTGAAAATTTTTCGCTGTGTTTGAAGAGGCAAATAAATTCTCATTTTTGGCAGATTCATATTGCTTCGTGGTTCATCGGGCTTCTACACCTATGCTATATACGAGCGTTTGAAGGGATGGCCTGCCTTCAACCTTGACAATACTCGGATTGCGTTTAAGCTTCGGAAAGACAAGTAGGTTTAGATCCTCAGACTTTAGGAAAACAAAACGTGAGCTCTACCAACATTCTGATTCTGATGTGCTTGGTGCGTGTAAATTGTGAAGGTTCCATTACATGGTTGTAGCAGACAACAGGCAAAGATTCATGCCTCAGCCTGAAGACCGGTTAGAAGGAAGAGGGCAAGTTCTAGCCTACCCTGAGGCTGTCCTCCTTGTCAATCCCGTTGAGCCTGAATTCAAAGGGGAGGTAGGTTCGTTCAAATAAAATGATTCATAATTCACAATGACGGTTCTTGGTGCATAAATTGGGCGAAATTGCGTGATTAGGTAGATGACAAGTATGAGTACTCGTGCGAGAGTCGCAACAATAGGGTTCATGGCTGGATATGCGTTGATCGATCTGTTGGGTTCTGGCAAATTACACCCAGCTATGAGTTCCGATCTGCTGGGCCCCTCAAGCAATACCTTTCCTCTCACGTGGGACCCACCGCGCTCTCCGTAGGTCACTCTTCCCTTTTTTGTTTTTATTAATTTTTTCAAATGATTTTACCGAATAAATATACAGTTTTGTCTTACGTAAAAATATCCTTTTTAATTGATTATGAGTATGGGATAAATGGATAAGGTTGGTGAGTAAATTAAATTTACGTTTTCCAAATGTCTATTATTTTTTTTTATACATCCAAATGTCTATTATTTTTTTTTTAAAGATCCAAATGTCTATTATGGTTCTTCCCGAATTAGGTATTTCATAGTACGCACTATTCAGGAGCAGATCTAGTAATGAAATTTGGGCCCGACGAACCGTGGAAGAAAGTGTATGGGCCCATTTTCATATACCTTAATTCTTTGTCCAACGGAGAAAGCCCGACCTTGCTATGGGAAGACGCCAAACAGCAGGTTCTCCTGTTCCTTCTCCACATGCTAAATTCAACATTCTTTGTCACGGAAGAACTCTAATAAGCAAAATTCAAAATTGCAGATGGTCAACGAAATTGAGAGCTGGCCCTATGTATTTCCAGCTTCAGAAGACTTTCCCTCATCTGATCAACGAGGCAAAGTTAAAGGGAGATTACTGGTACGAGACAGGTAAGTCTCCAAAGTCCAAACGCTTCATCTGAAATACTTCGTAGCTACCAAATACGAATCTCTTCATAGCACAGTTGTTTCCCTCTGTTTCTTCTAGTTCTTCGTATTGACGAATGCTTTTAATCAACCCAAAAAAGAAAGATAGTATTGACACATGATTTACTGTCTTTGTCCCACTAACCACATTTCTTTACTTCATTCCATATATGTATGTGTAAAATATTCATCTCAATGAGTGAGTTTGAACTTTACACAGGTTTATTACGGATGGGTACGTCCCAGCGAGTGGGGCTTATGTGGGATTAGCCGCCCAAGGAGATGCCGGATCTTGGCAGAGAGAATACAAGGTGATATTTCAAGTTCCTTGGTTTTTTTTTTTTTTTTGGTTCTGAAGTGAAGAACTGAAAAATCTTGAGCCACACAGAAGGAAGCTGATATGATTTGGTATGTGTTAATAGGGTTATCAATTTTGGACCATCACTGATGATAAAGGCTACTTCACAATCACTGACATTCGGACCGGGCAATATAATCTTTACTCTTGGGTCACCGGTTTTATTGGCGATTATCGATATGACAATGTCATTAACATAACCTCAGGTCTCATATATTTTCCCCCTTAGCCATGCATGATTAATGAGCCCTTGAAGGGTATTTTCCCATAAGAAGATTTTCAAGTGTACAGTGTTGTTATACTAAAGTCTAATAAAGAGCATTGAATGGGACAAATGTGTAAAAGCAGGCTATGAAGATGATGTGGGAGAAGTAGTTTATGAGCCTCCGAGAGATGGCCCTACTTTGTGGGAAATAGGCATCCCTGATCGCTCTGCAGCTGAATTCTATATCCCTGATCCAAATCCCAAGTACATTAACAGACTTTACGTCAATCATCCAGATAGGTTAGTTTCCTTGCAAATTTAAACAGTAATTATAATAATAAACAGAAGGTATTCTATCTCTGAGGGTTATGATTATCACTTGAACCTTCTTTTGACCCTGGTAAAAGGTAGAAGTATGTATCACAGTCCCTAAGTTTGGCAGGTATAGGCAATATGGACTGTGGGAGAGGTATGCAGAACTATATCCAAGCGAAGACTTGGTTTACACCATAGGGATCAGTGACTACAAAAAAGATTGGTTTTTTGCTCAAGTTAATAGGTCATTTCTCTTCCACTTCATCCTCCAAATGTATGAAGTATGAACAGAGGAGATATTTGTGATAAGTTTTAGATTATATACTTAGTGGCTAAAGTCTTGTTCCTTTTTTTTCATGTCTGTGTTCTTTGTTCTCTGGCTTTAATTCTTGGTCACTGTGCAGGAAGAAAGAGAACAACACATACCAAGAAACCACATGGCAAATTAATTTCAAACTTGATAGTGTAAATACGAATGGAACCTACAAATTGCGATTGGCTCTGGCATCTGTGCACTCTGCTGAGCTGCAAGTATATCAACCACTTCATACTAAAATTTTCCACTGAGCCCTGTTCATATCTCTTCATGCTCACAGAGTCACAATTCTACTTCTTATCATTTTTTGGTTTAATCTTCCTCGTCAGGTTCGGGTAAATAACTTGGAAGCAAACCCACCTTTGTTCTCAAGTGGAGTGATTGGAAAGGAGAACACAATAGCCAGACATGGAATTCATGGGCTATATTGGCTGTTCAACGTTGATGTGCAGGGCACCCTACTTGTGCAGGGGAATAATACCTTTTTTCTAAAGCAACCAAGAAACACAAGTCCTTTTCAAGGGATTTTGTATGATTATATTCGCTTAGAAGGGCCCTCTTCCACAACTAGTAATGATCGTATTGTATGATCGTAGTTCAGAATTCTCAACAAATAGTACATCTATTCAATTTTTTATTATAGAAATAAATTTATTGATCATATGGTTTAAAAGCCTTGAGAATTTCAATGTATGATGTTTATAATTCTGTTTCCAGTTATTTCATTCACTTATTATTACTTCATGTTATCAGAGAGAGGTGTTTTAAAAAGGAGTTAGTGCCATATATAGCCTACAATGCTTGGCCTTTGGTTGAAGAAAAACCAAACCAAATAGAAGCTTGAATAAAAATAAAGCTTAAAAACAACTGGTTTTTTTGCTTTAATGAGGTTTGGAAATCCTTCTTCCAGGTAAAAAAAAAAACTCTTAAACTTCTAAAACAGAGATGCTGCCGGGACTGCGGTAATCACCGCTTACATTTTTTGTGTGACCAAAATCACCGCTTACATTTAACTCTTAAAAATAAAAAAGAAATAATGTCAGAGGAGCTTACACTAATGAGGTACAATAATGGAACTAGTGACAGCATCATGCTACAGAAATAATTGGGCATTGATTTGGAATTCATCACATCAAAGTTACTTCATTCAATACTTATTTTTAATTCTTCTTTTTTTAAAAAGGTATTTCTTTAAATATTTCGCATCACATGACATACACTTTATTTATTATTTTTTTATTTAGAAAAAATCTAATGCGAATTAAATTTCTATAAAGAAATATAAAGATTTTAATTTCATACTAACATTTGTATGTATCTGAAAAATTTGAATTCCTTATTAAAATAAATAAGAAATGTCTACAATATGTTTTGATAAATTCATTATTAATAATAAAGAATGTAATTTATTTAAAAATGCGAGCATCATATATGGTATATGTGTTTGCTTTCTCATTTAGTAAAAACAATTCTTAATATTTTAACCACATATTAATAACTAAACAATATAATATTTGTTATATATGATATATTTTGAATACATTCATGATTAATATAATATTAAAATAAAAATAATAAAATCGCACAAGTCCCAATCAAGTATGAGAACAAACAATTTATCTTGAGCTTTTTAACTAAATATTTATAATTGAAAATGTTTAAATATTTTGAATATTCTTAAAATAAGAAATATTTGCTATTTACATATGTTTGATGCATTCATAATCAATTTAATTTAATACATGGACATAAAAAAAAATTGGTAGCAATATTATATATAGATAATTTAATTTATTGAGAATAAAGTGAAAATCATAATGATCCTAAGTAGGAATATATTTTCTTTTTTACTAGGTTAAAGCAATTCCCTAGCTTTTTAAGTAAGGATATATAACTTAAAAAAATTGTCAAAATTCTTAAATAAAATCCTTTTTTACTGGACATAATTCAAAAAAATTATATTTCAATTATAACGGATCATAACATATGCAACTCTCATTAGATTCACGGGAGATACAAGTAGTGATAACTTATAACTTTTAGGTATTTTAATGCAACATTGACTAATCAATTTATATGATATATGTAATTTGTGTAACTTTTTATGTGTCTGTAGTCTCCACCGATATTATCCACTTTACTTACTTCTATTATATACCATCTTTATGTATGGTGAGTTTTATGTTGCACCATTACTGTATTTGAAATAGAAATATCAAATTTAATGGTAAATATACTGCAAATAAATACCTAAAAATATTTTATATTATCAAATATATTGAAATAAGGATTGCATTTTTAAAAGACTATCACGTTGTAGTTCCTCACTTTTACTAGTAGTTAAAAGGTTATCTATTACGCGCACGGCTAATGCAATAGTTATTTTTTAAGGAGTTAACAATGTGAATAATAATATAGACACCTATTTTATTCAAGCATAAAATTGAAATGGTATAAAATTATTGAGAAAATTAAGATGTTAACTAATAATTTTTTAGAACCGCAGAGCAGTTAACACACCTTTGGCAAAAAAAGGAGGTAGAAATATAATGTTAAATCGAACAACACGGAGGAACACTGTATTAGATACAGCGTGTTCGGGAATCAAAAAGAGTTTACGGATTTTCAGAAGAATTTACGAAATTTAAAAAAATTGTACGAATTTCGAAATAATTTTATCTTGATTTATATGTATAGTTGAGAAGTTCTTTTCAAACATGCATGGTGATTACTTCTTGAAAATTAAATGAAAGCTTTGCTGATTAAATTTTTTTTTTTACCTGAACTTTGCTGATTAAATTTAAACCATATAAATGTTTAGATCAACCCATTCAAGTCAACCCGTGACACAAGGATTTGGCCTAAGTCATGGGGCCTATTTGGTAACCATGGGCTTATTTTTATAAGCACGTTTAACAGTTTTTTTTCACAAAACGAGACAATCTGCTCCATATATTTGTTTCGACTTATGTGAATAAGCTTCTAAACGGGCCATGGTCGATTGCATGACTCGGCCATGACTCGGTGACCCAATCAATCTACTCGCCGAGCCAAAGAGGGTAGATTGAGTTATATTTTTTTAGGCGATCGAGCTCTTCCCCTCCATTTCCTGGTCACCGACTCCCGACGCCCTCTCCTCTCATCAGCGAAATCTTCCTCTCGTGCATCCGAGCTCTTCCCTGACCTTTTCTTTTCCTTTGCTGCTCCGTCTTGCTCACTGAGCTCTGTACTGCTCGTGAAAGAAAGAAAAAAGATGAGAGAAAAGACTAAGAGAGAGGCCCACGCGCTAGCTGACAGAACATTAAAGAAAAGATTGATTTAAGAAAAAGAGAAGGAGGAGTAAAGAGGGGCTTTAAAAAGTGTGGAAGTGATTAATGGAGGGAAGGTGGTTTGTTGATGTTTGTGTGTCGTGTCTGCTTTGACAAACCCATCCCTTAGGCTCACCAACTCTTCTTCACAGTGAGGAGAGAGTGACAACCTTGAGTTGATTCTTGAGTGTTGATGGAAGAAAAATTCACGTGGGAGAGAGAAGAAAAGGAAAAGAGTTGGACTGGTGATTAGTTAACATGATTAAAAATAACGAAAGAGAGAAAGTTTTGGATGGTTTGAATACGTGATAAAATTTATATTTTTATTTTTCATTGGTTTGATAATCAATTTAACTCTTATCTAATCTAAAAACTCTTAATCCACTAGTTTAGTCACTTATCCCAAATCTTATAGGTTTAGTCACTTGTCCGACATCTGTGAAATTTAAATGGGCAACACGACCAACAGGCAAATTTGTTATCGAATTTAATGGATTTTTTTAAGACCGCACTTGCTTATTATGTTTCGCGGTTCGCTGTCGTCACGCATATATTTGATTCCGTTTGTTTCCCCATAACATCAAAACGCAGCCAGCTGCATCGGCGACATGGTAAAGAAATAACCAAGAAACCCCCAATAAAGCCAACAATAGCTGCGTTTGGAAACATGTTGGGAAGCCCGTTTTGACTCCCCAAACCCATTCTCACGCAAGCCGAGACAAAATTCCTCTTACATAAAGTACCTCGGAATCTGTGTCCGTTTTCCCAACAGGTTTCCAAACGAAGCCAATACTTGGACTTTTGGTTAAAGAAAAACCAAACCAAACATAATCGAAGCTTGTTTAAAAAGAAATCTTAAAAACAAGACATATAAATTCAGGTTAACGAGGTCTCTTAGAGAAACTAGACATATAGGTTGTATCGAGCAAATTAAAGATCGATCATTCACCATGTCAACACAGGGAGTGCAACTGCATGTAGGAGACAGTCATGTAAGAAATCTCTCTTTCTTCTCCATCTTCTTTCAACTTTTTGATATTTTTATTGCAAATCAAGTTTTGCTTGAGGCGTTGATGTGTTATTTGAATTGCAGGCGGTGATGGATAATGGCATAGTGAAAGTGTACTTATCCAAACCAGGAGGATTTATCACTAGAATACAATTTAATGGCGTTGATAATATACTCGAAGTTCTTAACCCAAGAGATAGCAGAGGGTATTATATACACAGGACACGCACAACAATTTAGACCTGTTTCTCTGCGGTTTTTAGCCCCCCACCCCCCAAAAAAA
>JANTPZ010082565.1:631-11972 GCA_025593235.1 Vachellia pachyceras | reverse complement strand
TATTCACTCTCTTCTAGAGTGTGCAAATGATAAACCTCGCTATCAAGTATCTCCACTTAAGAGATCCAAAGATATTTCAATTCGCTACCAGAAAAATGTTATTTAACGATGGAAAATCCGCCACTAAATGATTATTTTCCATCATTAAAACGAGGGTCATTAATATTTTTCATCGCTAAATGGAATTTTTTCAGGAATATTGTTAGGTGTGCAGGCCAAGAATATTGTTAGGAATATGGTCAGTCGCACTGGAACTGTTGAAATAGTTCAGGTCGCTAGTAAGTTTTAGGTCTTGACACTGTGCAAACAGTGATTCTAAAGCCTATATAAGCATAAGCCTCCTGGAAGGCAGAAGCTTACATCGCGCTTCAGAATCCTCTCCTCTTGTATCCCTTTGCTCTCCTCTTCTCTTGTATCCCCTGGTTCCTACGTTCTCTTTGTAAGTGCCAGTTTTATAAATAAAGTTAATTTTATCTACATTTGCATCATGTCTTGCATCTTCTTCTTCCTTTCTCTGAAGGTCTGAGTCCTGTGCGGACTACCGCCGCTCTCAGATCCTTTTCTTTTTCTTACCTTTGCATATCTATTTTCAGTTTTTTTGTTTAAGCCGTCCGTCGACCCTCTACTTTCCACGGCTCCCTTCTTCTTCCTAGTTCTTTAGATCCCTTCGGGGAGTTTTCTCTACCTTAGTATCAGAAAATATTAGTGATCCTCGTTTTAGCGACGAATTTTCCATCGTTAAATGGCATTTCTGTCTCATATCATGGGGAATCAAGATTTAAATTACAGCTCAAAATACTTATATTTAATACTCAACAAGGCAGCGATGCCTCGTACAAATGTTGAGGATATTGTGCTTATAAAAATTCATTTTTCCCAAAAAATACTTAATGAAATCGGGAAAATAAAATATTGGGTTTTTAGATGCATTTTTCTCATAAAATTGTCCCCATTGGACCCACCTCTACGTTGGATGGGACATGATGCTAAGAAGATCAATTATCAACGTTGTGTCACCACCACTCATGACAACATCAATATGTTGGAAAATGTACAAAATCCTCTTAATAAAATAATTTGAAATAATTGACAGCATCAAATTACTTTCAGATCTGGATGGATATATGAGTTCATGCTATTCAGATCCATTTTTATTAAACACATGCATGCACACTCCTACCTTCTTCCATCTGACATTATGTTAATATTATTCATGAAATATATGAATTAATGAGTAGTACTTTAATTAGCTAACTCAAAAGAATATTTACTTTGTCTTTTGTTTCTATCATTAATTAAGACAATAATAATATACTATTTGTTTTTGGGAGTAAACAAAAGTATTCCTTTATGTGATGAGATGAGACCTGATTTGAGAATCTTTCTTTAAAAAGGTGAAAACATGATTATGGGAATAAAAATGTCCATGTCTAGTTTAAGAATCCAGAAATGATTAATTTTGATAACTAGCTTTTTTCCAAGGAAAAAGATAAATTGTTATGGAAAATGACAACTTAACTCTCATTTGTAATGATGGAGTTTTTCCCCCTTTTTTTTAAGTTCTTACTACATAAAGTATCATCAACTACTAGAAAAATGTCATTCATCGACGGATTAAATGGTTATTTCTCGTCGTTAATATTTTCCGTTGCTAAATAAAAATTTTATGATAGAAAATAACTATTTAACGATAACTTTTTTCTGTCGTTAAATGACATTTTTCTGGTAGTGATATATGTAAGTCAAATTTGTTTCTATAAACATTAACTTGTCACTTTAGTGACAACATAAAATGCCTTTGTAAAACATATATACTTATCTCTTGTAATCACGAAGATGTGGTGGCCCAAAAAATCATGAAAATGTGAGTTTCTAGTTTTCTACTGAAATGAGTTTTAATCGTATGTATCTGGGATTAATAATTGATTATGTTTACGTTTGGATATTTCCATAAACAAGATAAACTTAATTTCAAGGATGGAAAGAAAAATGTTGCTCTGAATATGAGGATTAACCACCCCCTTTCCTCATTCATATTCATTCATAGTTTAATTAAGGGTTAAAGTTGATTTTTGTCCAGGAAATTTTCGCAAAGAAGCACTCAACACCCGGGAATTTTTTTTTGTGCAATTTTATTCTAAAGGTTTAAAAATAGAACAATTTTGCCATAATTCAACAGATTCAAACCTTCAATGGTTTGTAAATGTCATGTAAGCAACTCTGATCAAAATAAATGGTCAAACTTAATATTTTTAACATTAGTGATCCTATTTCAAAATTTAGGATAATATTGCTTATATTTAAAACTTCCAGAATGATATTAAACCAAAAAAAAATATTTTGGCTATTGAATGCTCCTGAGCGAAAACTTCGAGAGCAAAAATAGACATTAAACCTTTAATTAATAATATTTTTTATCTTTAATATAAAATTTAGTTAAGGTTTGGATCTAGAATATAAAATTAATTCAAATCCATTTTACCATTTTATTTCCTATTTAACAGTTGCATAATTAGATTGCATTTGATGATATTGGCATTTTTGCATATATTTTAAATGTCCATAGTTATTTTTATACCTCCAAAAAGCATATAGTGCTAGATGCACTTTTGATAAAAATCCATATATATTTTTGCACCTTAACCCTTTTTTGTGTGTGCTCCTAGTATCCTCATACCAGCGCTAATTTGAATTCGAATACTGCAAAAACCCATAAAAGGAGCAACCATCCCAAGCCAGTAGTTGCTTGTACAACCTAAGATTTGAACCATGGAAGTTGCTTAAGGGACCTAGTGCCTCATTCTGTTAGACAAAATGGGCATTGGTTTGCACCTTAACACTTTATGATAAGTATATGAGGGATATTTGATAAAAGCGAGAGAAATAGATATAGTGGGTTGTCCATGGACTAAATTGAATAAAGTTGATACTTAATTAGTAATTTGAGATCCGGTTTAATATAGATCTCAAATGTACAAGTTAATCAGGGTTTGACCTGGTATAGCACCAATCTAACATCAGATTTGGCTGTAATAGGTTTGATGAACTGTATGAATCAACCCAGGCACTTTAATTTTTTTTTCTTTTTTCCTTTACAAAAGATAATTTTAACATAATAATATGAAATTTTAACATAATAAAATCATATAAAGCACACCACACAAACCTATTATCTCTAACATTTAAAAAAATAAACAAATAAAAATAAATCGGAACATACTAAACTCAAATCATCTTGTTTGAACTGCTAATCCTAAACTTAGTCAAATCCGATCAATCATTTCAATCCAATCTAATTTCATTATTGATTGGACTACGGCTGCACACCCTGAGCATTAAGTAAGGTAAAGATAACCTTATAAAATGTGTACCATATACGGCTAAATCTTTTAATGTATGAGTACATGGCAATCTAAAAAAGATGTGATTTTTAGAAAATGATGAAAAGTTGTTAGGAAAGCCTTATAAGAAAGGTGCTTTCTCTCCTCTCTTCATTGATAAGATAGAATCACAGAAGAGAAGTAAAAGCAAAGAATTCAATCCACCCCGATATGCCAGCTTCCGTCACTCCTCCATTTATGGAACTTGCTCCTACCTTCTTCCTCAGCCCCAAAAGCTAAAAGCTCCGATCTAATTCTCCCTCGAGAATCAAACACATTGAACAAATCTGATTCTTAACCTTCCCATTCTTGAATATGGCCGTTGATGCGAGCTCCGACACACCCAGTACCGGAATCAGCAGTCGAATCTCCTTCTCCCATGGTCTGAACACAACCCACGACGATGAAGATCTCTGTGAGCGCACATCAGACTCGGCCTCCGACTTCGTTTTCTGCTTCGCCGGTGGCTTCTCTCACCAAATCTCTTCCGCCGACGAGCTTTTCTCCAATGGCAAGATCGTCCCCATGCAACTCCACAGGGCTACCCATTCGCCGAATCAAACACTAGTTCAATCCCTCCGATCATCTTGTCTTCGTTCTCATCAGTCTCAGCCGCCTTATGCGAGCTCCGGGAAGAAGATGCTCAAAGAGTTCTTATCTGAAGATATCGAAGACGAAGACGATGACGACGAAGAGGAAGATAGAGTTTCGACTTCGTTTAAATCCCTATGGCAATTCAAACGAAGTAGCAGTTTGAATTGCGACACAACTACGCGCGAGAGAAGCTTGATTCGATCGCTACAGTTTCTATCGCGAAGCAATTCGACTGGTTCGGTATTAAATCCGAAACAAACAGAGATTTCGAAGGAAGCGCGGGAAAAGCAGAGGTTCCAGAAGCAATCCTCTGTTTCAAGCAGAAGATCGTCATCATCATCTTCGTCTTCTTCGAGTTCGAGTACATATTACTTTTATAGCTCGTCTCAGAAACATTTTTTGCAGAAAAATCGTGGATCTTCTGGTAATGGAGTTCGGATCAGTCCTGTTTTGAATATCCCACAAGCATATATTCCTAAAGGTTTATCAGTTTCTTCGGATTCGGCTCTCTGTTCTGCAACGGGAAGGTTAAGACGAAGAAGAAATAGTAGGAACTGTTAATATTAATTTTTAATTTTAATTGTCTTTTAAATTATTTTATCCTTTTCAGGTTTTGATGACCAAATCCTCGTGAACTCTGCTGTTTACGATTCTGTTCATGTACTTATCATGTGATCATACCTGTAAATTCTGGGGAAAATGGACTGGTATTTTAAAAATACTAAATGATCCATTTTTAAAAATACTAAATGATCCATTTTTCCAATTGTATTGCATGTGTTTGGTAAGTCATTGGGAAAAATAAATTTACAGATTTTGAGGTATTTTGTGAATTTCAAGATGGTTTTATAAATTTCGAGATGGTTTTAATGAATTTCGAGATGGTTTTTACAAATTTAAAAATGATTTTATCTCGATTTACGTGGACCGTTTGGGAAATGGTGTTCCCAAAATTAAGTTGTTTGTTTGTTAAGATACATACAGCCGGCAGCCGTCTTACAAAACAATCTAACATTTCTAGTTTTCTACTGAGGTTCCCAATCTTTAAAATTTATATTGGATTTTTTGCCCGTAAATATATATTGGATTTGATTGATTTAAATTGAATTAAATAAATAGACGTATTGTAAAAAAATTATCTTCATATCACATTCGTTTCATATATAATTTACTTTGAACTTTGTAAAAATATAAAGAACCATTCTTGTTGTATATGAGAAATTCTTGTGTGCACCACATCATCTATATACTGCCAGATCAAAATGTTATAGATATCTTCGAGGGGGTCTTACTTTACCTTATAAGAGAAAGAAAAATAGAGGTTTTAGAAAGATTTCAGAACACATATATGATTTCCAGAAATACAATTGAAACTGTTTTAATTAAGGAGTGTACAAATAAAATTGTGTAGCCCGTGCAAGCAAGAATTTCACATAATACATAGTGGCAAAATAAGTTTTTGCGACAATATAAAATAAAATTTATTTTTTAAATTTTATGAAATCTAGTTATTAATTGTTGAATGCACAAGAATTACTCTAGTTAATATTATATATGTATGCATATAAACTGAAAGAGAGAGAGGCATCAATCTATTGATATATAATGTGTGCCAAGCTTAAAAAAATCTTTATATATATATATATGTGTGTTTTTCACTTATAATTATAAAAAACTTATAAATAAACGCTATAACAACTAACAATAGTTGATTCGGTTTGACTAATAGTTATAAGATCCTGACAATGCCAGAAAAATATTATTTAGCGACAGAAAAATCTATCGTTAAATGACTATTTTCCATTCAAAAAATTTCATTTAGCAACGGAAAATAACCATTTAATGACGGATTTTCCGTCACTAAATAGTATTTTTCTGGTAATGTGAGTTCAGATCTCATAGTTGGTGAGTAACATGTACAAATATCTATACATGTTTTTTGAATTTGAGGGCATAACTTAATGAATTCAACCCATCAAAACTTTTTATCATAAAAAAATAAAAACTCGAGCACAAGATATTTATTTATAACAATATTACCATATACTGATGACTAAGAAATTCTTATTTTTTTAGCAATGAATTTAAAGGCAAGTGAGGGGTGAGATTGTAATTTTGGGAGGTAAAAACTAGAAGGTGGGGGTGTATTGAAATGGACAAAAATAGAAGAAGCGTATTGCATGTCACAATGCTTAGTGATTGGGAGACACATAAACAAGCCCCATATGATCTCCTTCCCTCCTTTCTTCTACTTTCTCTTCTTTATTACATTTACGTGTGATCTGCCTTCCTTTTGTAATGTCTTAAATCTGATTTTTTTTAAGATTAAGAAAGCTAATTAAATGATATATATATCATTTTCTCTAAATTAATTTGATGGCTTGTAAACTGATATATTCTAATTATGCACATAAATATTTTAAAATATATGTTATAATTTATTTAATATTCTTAATCTCTTTAAAAAAATAAATCAACTCTTATATTAAAAATTAGATGTAATATTTCGTTTATAGTTTGAATTACACTATAAGTAAAATACTATATTTGGAATAGAAAATATCATTATTTATCCATCTTTTTCATTAAACATTTACCATTCATGTTCACGGGGCCACTAATTTTTTGTCTGTTATTTATTATTGTGTGGCTTGGGACCAATGAGTTAAGTCAACAAAAAAGAATAGGATGCCAAATAAATCAGTGATGATTAAGAAGAGGTCCCTCCAACTTTAAACTTGCTTCTGTTCACAATTTTTTTTTTTAAATCACTTGCTTTTTTTTAAAATTATATTATGGTCCATACTAATACGGCGCCGTCTTGACCAAATAACGACTTCGTTGGAGTCTATGAGATTAAAATTTTGTGTTGTCTCTCTGAGAATTTATAATTAGTTGTAATCTAATGTGCTGTCTATACTTTTTTTAATAATTTTATCAGTTATTCAGATGGAATCTGAATGATTTAGATTTTATATTCTAAGAGAATATACAATTTAGATAAAGAAATTCAAACAAGAAAACAAATCGCTATAACTTTATAAAAACAATACAAGAAGATGATGAGATGACCAATTTAAATTAAGAAAATTGGATTGAGGAGTTAACACATTCCCATATTTGTAATGAATAGCTTTAAAAAGTAAAAATTTATCTTTAAACACATTTCCACATTTAGAAACACAGTAGAGAATAGCTTTTACGAAGCCGAGGTAAATATATGAAGGGGATTATCTCGTTTTACAAAAAATATTGTTAAACGTACTTTTGGACATTGCAAACGCTAAGCGAAACAGATACATTGTTTAATCTGGTCACCTGGAAATAACTACACGCGTTCAATGGGCCGGGCCGGGTAGGGCCTGGATGATGGATGACGGTATGGTTTTATTACTGGGGTTGGGCATCATCTTAATTCCAGCCCCTAATTTCAAGTTCAAAGCTTAAACTGTACGGAGCAGATCTGTTCATTATGGATTGGGCCACATTTCTTAGTTCCCTGGCTTTCTGAAGGGTCCAAGTTTGAAACTCTAATAAGTGAGCATTAACAGTAGTCCAAAAAGGTAATTTTTTGTACTTTACAAGGCAAAATTATACTAAATATTTATTTTGTATGATACAAAATTATTTAAATTAAACTAACCCGAATAGAAAATTTTGGAGAAACAAAGGCCCTTTTTCTAAGGTAATTTTTTTTTAAATTTTCACATCCAATACCTATTATTAAATTCAGATTTGGTGAGTAGTAAGATAAATCCCTTCTCTCAGGTAAAAAAAAAAAAAAAGAAAGATAAATCCCTTCTCGAAAAGTGTTCTGTTCTTCAAGATTGAACCCTAGCATTGCAAGTAAATTGCATTTAAAAGTCAGTCTAGTGTCACTGAGTTGACCCTTTTTTGGGTAAAAGCCATTTTTTAAGAAAGTTAAGGTAAGTTTGGTTCTTACATTCTTGTTAAATATGGATTGAATTTTTATCAAGTGAACCAATTTTTATTGGTACATAAGCCCAAAATTTTAATTATATCTCCACAATACGAGCATCGGTTCTTAATATAATAGCTTGAAATCTAATTTGAGTAGATTAAGAATGTCAGTTAAGTTAATTATTTGTAATAAATATGGATCGATTTTCTTAATGTAGACTCTTTCATCGTGGCTACTATTAGATGGAAACTTCTTAATGTATACGTTCAATATAATACTTTATGGAAAACATCATAAAATTTGGAAATAAAATGGATTAAGATTTTATAATTTTAAACTAAATGTATTCTTCAACTAACTCTTGTAGTAAGTAACAAGAATTATAGTAACATAAGCATACCCTTGAATTTGAAATCCATCAATGAGAGCACTGAGGAGACGTTGCACCGAGAGTCTCCGTCACTATTGTTGGAAGTCTAAGACGCCGTCGTAATTGCCAATAAGAGAAGACGCCATTGCCATCGCTAAGAGAAAAATCATTTTGGTTACATCCCTTTTACTCTTTTCACATACTTTTAACTCATATTCACAACACCAACTGGTACGTTGAAGGTTTATCGTCGAGGGAGAAGAAGAAGTCATCATGGACGATGGCTGCTGGACTTATCAATGTTGCCTTTTGAATTTGTCAATGAAGCTATCCGTTGTGCCTACTGCATTTGAGCACCAAATATTCCACAATTTGTTTTGCTTTTTTGGGGTGAAAACAAAACAAACATGTGATTTTGTGATTAAAGAAACCTTAAAAACCAGATATGCCTACTCCTCAGTTATTAAATATGAATTTTTTAATAAATTTGTAAAATATAGAAATAGATAAATTGATTAAAAATTTAAAACCATTATTTATAGACAATATGTATGAAATTTGTGGCACTGTTTTCTAAAATATTTATATTATTTATTGATTAAAACTCAATGTTTATGAATAAAATGTCATAATATATAAGAATATCACGAAAACAATTTTTTTTTTTAAAAAAAAAAGAGAAAATAAGACTTTAGATCTAGAATCAACCTTAAATTCTTTATAGAGCACACGTTTAGAGCCGAGGCGATATGTCAAATTAAGAAAAAGTGACTTTGGAAGAAGAAACCTAGAAACTGGCGGCAAGAGCCCAAATCCTGAGAGTTGACGATTGACCATTGAAGGGACAACAGGCGCGTACAGTGAACTCGCCGCCATACCACGAGGGTATACTAGTCTGCCAACATTAAATCCAGCCCATTTATTTTTTTAATCAAAATAAAAGTTGAAACTTATTGATTAAAAGGGAAAAAAAAGATTTAAAAATGTCAAGCTTTACCTCTTCTTTTCAATTTAACAATATTCAAATTTATTATTTTATAATTTAAGCATCTTCAAGAAGATTTTTTTAACTTCAAATCATGTTTTATTATTTCAAAAAAAATGTGAAAAATGATTCAACAATAAAAATAAAATGTCATGGGTTAGCCCGACTCACACGGGTTGGCAGCCCGTTGCAGCCCTGTTCATAAATTGCAGATAGGTCTTGGTTAGGAATGATTACAGGAGTTTAAAAACTACGTTAAACATTATTTTTTCGTAAAATAAGATAATTTTCTTCACATATGTACATTGACTTACGAAAAAGTATTTTACTATCATGTTCTCAAATGGATCCATTGGACTTGTTTGTTGAAGCGTTTGGAAAAGTCAACAATGTTCAACAATGATTTACGTAAAAGTACTTTTTTACTACATTTCCATATTCTCTAATGTAATCAACGCTAGTTCTCAGTTCCAACGTTTCAAACGGCACGTGACGAAAACGATTGCCATCCTGTTTTCCGCTCTCTCTGCCAAACAAACGACTCCTTCTCTGCCTGCCAATATGCCTTTTTGTTCTTCTCCACTCCTTTAAGGAATCAAGATCAACCAACAAGAATCCAGTCTTTTTTTTTAAAAAAAAAATTCTCTTTCTTTAATAAAAAATTGGGGAAAAGTTCGATAAAAAAAATTTTTTAGTAAGAAAAACTTAATATATTTTATATACACAAAGTATGAATACTCTCTGAACTTTGTATGCACTGGGAGAATATCAGTAGTTTGATTTATATTATTCTTACCCATAAAATTTTTAAGGTGCTTTTTTAAATTTTCCCCTTTTTTAGCCACCTTTCACATATCTATCTATATATATATAAAGATTAAAAATGAACTTAACGATATATTTTCATACCAATAACCCAACGGACTAATCATACAACCAATAACCTGATGGAGAAAATGTTTGATACATTTATTTATACATGCAACAAAAAAAAACTGTACACTCGTTTCTAGGCAAGGGATAGTAAGTCAACCAAATAAACACTTGAATTAGATTAAAATAATAATATGCAAAAAGCGACATTTTTTATTAGTAACAAACGCAAATGAATTTCACCCATGGATGCTTGTAATGTATTTTTAGTATTCTTCTGTTAAAAACAATTAACACAAACACACGTGCTCACTAGATGTTGGTGACTTTATCAACAAAATTCAAATATTAATTCGTTACGTTATAAAAAATTAAGATATAAATATTCTCTTGCTTTGTTACAATGTTATTAAAAAAATTCCAAAACACGATCCTTAACATTTGGATCCAAGTGAAATCATCGACCATTTAAGGATATCCCAATTATTATTCAGACCCAGGCATCCGACCCGTAACTATACTTGAGCCAACAACTCGAAATCAGCATGCCACACCCACAGGCATGAAAGTTTAAACTTGAGACATTCAAGTCGGCAGTTAAAACCTACGAGGCAGTTAGATTCCTCTGCACTTCCAACATTAGTCCATAAATGTTGTGTCATGTGCAGGAGAAACAAGCATGGATCATACTATATGAATTACCCATTTCATGATCTGATCAGGGAACGTGGGTAGACATGAATGAACAGGAAGAAGAGCTTTGATGTAACATGCAGAAAATTTTTCAACTGATACACATGATCTATTAGCTGAGAGAACTAAACAAGAAATATGCCCATGGATAAGAACATCCAATGTAACAGTGCGATAGAGAGAATATTACAATCATATCAACGCATGTCCGGTTTTCCACATATGCACGTTTTAGTGACTTTGCTAGTTTTCAGCGTGAAACTAAACACATTCCTTAAACAGTTTAAGAATTCGTCATTGTTGCTCCAGAGTTAAGTGAAATCACCTAAAAGGACAAGGCTTTTTTGTTGTGGACAAATACACATGCGATCCCTGGGCAGGATGATGCAAAGCAAAACAAGAACACCATAGTGCATGTTGGAATATGGGCCACCCTTGATGGATTAGGCCCAAGTCCATGGGCTAGGTCAAATACGTAAACCTAAACCCTAGTGGGAAGTTATAAGAGGGGGCAAGTGGCTCCC
>JANTPZ010082552.1:0-18805 GCA_025593235.1 Vachellia pachyceras | reverse complement strand
TTTTTTTTTTGGGAAGGTCGTATTCCTGTGATTTTGAGTGCACGGAATATGTGAGTCCATGAGTGATTCTGCAATTTTGTTTCTTGATGATGGAGGATCATTGCAATACATGTACTTCTAAGCCGTCACTATAAATGTTCCCATTTTCGTGTTGTGGTTATCACATCCTAAATAAACTTGCTCTCATTGTCGCATTAGCCACCCAAATCGAAATTTCAGAATAACGTGTGCATGCGTGTGTGTATCATTTACATGACTGTCAAAATTCAGATTATTGAGATATACCTATATCCTAAGCAGACGCAAACAAGAAGACAAAGAAGATCACAGAAAAAACCCAGTGAAATAACTCATGCGTTTGTTTTTATGATATATATATATATATATCAATGTCATCTTTTGGTTATGCTTAAGAATTGAATTCTCTTGAACATCGTCCATGAGTTTAGAAGAAGGGCATATAATGCGGGGGGCACATCATTAAGAAAACATATTTTGTGCATGCCAAGCTTTCATTCGTTGTGCCTTTCCCTTTTTTCTTGTTTTGTTTCGATTTAGTATATGATTCCACTTGTTTCCTGGGTATGGTCTGATTGGAGCGTATATCAGGAGGATGAAAATAAAGGCCTCCAAATAAGTCAAAAACAAAAGTGTATTTGGACGCAAAAGCCAGAAGCATGAAGTGGGACATGCCCAACGAACAATAAATAAGGACACTGTTTAGTGCTCTTAATCCACAAATATAATAATATCTAGAGAGAGAAGGGGGGAGAGAAAGAGAATAATTTTTGAATAGAAGGGAAAATGAAAATCATCGGCTAGCATTGAAATACAGGAAAGTGCATCAAACTGACAAACTCTAGGAGAAAGTGGGATGCGATAACGGAGCATCAAAGCATGTGAGACAGTGAACGTGGAACCCATCAAAAAGGGCTCAGCGGCGAAACGCACTTGTTAAACAAAGTATTGTTTCTTCTACTTTTTTCTTTTTTCTTTTGGGTAAAAGCAGTGTTTCTCTGTTTGTTTTTATTAGCCTGTGAAACGCGGCGACTCGAAAGGCAAGAAGCATATATAAATATATATATATATATATAAAAATTAAATGAGTGGATGATGGGGTACGTGAAAGTAGGAAACTTTTGAAATGGTTGAACAGAGAGACAATTAAAAAGTAAAAACGATCAAAAGGAGAAGAGAGAACGGGAGACAAAGTGATGAATGAATGACGACACTCAAATTGTTGGTTTGCAGAGTTTGTTGAAGGAGAGGGATATAAGAAAGGATATTCGAGGTGCTAATAAAGAGCTATCTCGTAGGGGTTGTATGTATTTGTATGGCTTAAATAATTCTGAAAATCATGAGCAGCTCATAAAAATGATGCTAAAGCATCAGAACCTGCAAGCTTGGCACTTGTCATGTTTGCCTGCCCTCCGTCTAAGTATTACCCATTTCCACTTATGATCTTATAGTCCAGTAGTATGAAAATTTTCATGTAAATAGGAGCTCCTATGTTCAATCCCTTTTATAACTTTAGGTCATCTATTGGCATCTATCTTTAATTCAAAGAGAAACATAATTAGAAGGTCACGGATTGAACATAAGAGCTCCTATTTACATGAAAATTTTGGAATAAGGCTACAAATAGGATTCAATCCTATTTAGTTAGAAGGTCACGGATTGAATCCTATTTGTAGCCTTATGTCATTAATGTGACATTTAGTTATAAAAAATGTATTACTCATTTCCTCTGGCTATCTAGGATTGCCCTTTAATTATAAACTAAGAATGCATCACAAAAAGATTGTGATATTCAAGTATCATAATTATCGTCTTTCAATTATAAACTAAGAATGCATCCCAAAAAGATTGTGATATTCAAGTATCATAATTACATAACTGAGCTCCTTTTTTCCCCCAGCGACTGTATGATTTGTTCAGATAACTGAGAAATACGATGGACAGTACAAGGAGCCACCGGAGGGGGTATCTGACAAAGGCAACTTTTAATCCGTATTTGATGTCTGACCCAAACAGTGTTTAGACTAGATTCCCCGAAACCCCCACCCATAACTCCATCACAAGGGCCAATAGCTTAAATCGGCAGTTTGAACTTTGAAGACAGGTTAGCGGCATTACCACTTTCACATTCAATTGATGCTGTGACACAGCAGTAATATGACGATACATATATTTGGTAGAATACACTAATAAAGCATGCGGTATCAACTATACAAAAAGAAAAGTTGTCATTCTAAATTTTTGTCTTAGACATCTATATATATAGGCATGAACAGTGCATCTGAGCTATTTTGGACTCTGTGCAATGCATGAACAATCGTACAATAATTTAGATTACATTCCAATTTATTTCTTTTCCCAGCATGTGACTGTTCATCTTCCTATTCACCGCTTGCTTTATTAGTCTTTGTGCTTCTGGTTCTTATCCTAATAGTCTCCTGATCTCAGAGACGGGTATTGCTGCTCATTTTATAGAAGACAGAACAATATACATGGCAAGTACAAGTGAAAAGGCACTGCTTTTTCATATTTGAGGACATTGGCTTTACATTAATGCATCCTTCCTGGTTGTGCAGATGTGCTATTGGGACATCTGTATTTTGCACTAAATGTCAGATTTTCAATGAAGATATATGACAATGGCAGTAGTTACAAAATATACGCAACAACCACCCCATTGATTCTTCATCTTATTTTAAGAGCTTTAAAATTATGGAACCTTCCAGGAACCTGCATTAAACAGCATCCACCATTTCATCATCTTTCGGCTTTTCACCAAATACATTGTAGCTACATCAGACAAGCGGTAATGGCTTCCTATTGATGCAAGTTCAAACCAAATTCTCATCCACCAGCTATTGTTTGTCAATCTTTATTCCACTGTATATTCCCCTCTTGCTCCATAAACTTTTAAGCCTAAATCCTTGAACCTTCGAGCTCAAAAATGGAGTCTTTCGAACAAACCTTGGGTGTAGAGGGATGAAGCAGCAATGAATCTGGTTGGACTATGTACATTTCTTCATCCACGCAAGATGATGGTGCTGGAAACATCAAAGAGAGTGATGAATATGATGACGGAATCAATGATGAAATGGAAAGGCGGGGCATGAAGCCAAAGTAGATATGGAAGAAAGTGATGACTCAATGGTTTCAGATACTTCATCTGTTCCACTTCATTATCATGGAACTAGAGTCCCTAAAAAGGATAGAAAAGATGGTGGAAGGAAATATTCTTGCCGGAAGAATGCGAACGAACTTGAGAAGAAACGTGTCAAACAAGTAATGAAGCTGCTCATTGTATATCAGACTCTTGTCTAGGGAAAACTAGCAATTACTCTTGATATGTTTCCATCAGCTACGAACATGTTCAGCTCAGATTCTTCTAATTGACTATGCATGCAAAAGTAAACTACTCAGGTTATATTTAGCTGACAGAAATAGCCTGTTAGGATCTAAATTGTTAGGAAGTAAGAAACTAATGATATGTCCTTACTAAGGCATGAAGTCAGAATCTAACCCTATAAATTAACAAAAGATGAAAAAAATCTCCATTAGAATATGAGTAAGGATCTTAAACTCATATAACCAATGAAACCAACTCTAATAAGGAAAAGAGAGAAAGGATCTTGTTCTACTCATCCTCACTAACAAAATACTAAGAGAGAATCTTCTAGAAGTATAAAGAATGAAACTTATATTTATTTTGGTAAACATGGTCAATTTTGTGTTTGACTCAGTTAATACGGCTAGAGGCAGCAATACCATTTTGGGTTCACGTTTTAGGACAATGAAAAGAAAAGGGAAGAAAATACACTTCGGTATTGTACCAAAAAAGAAAAAACACTTCAGTAGGGCTCTCCCAATCATTCAAGTGATGAAGCATAATCAATCAGAGTAGTTTTAAAAATAAATTTTAAATTTAAATTAATAATCAGTAGCCTCATTTCCGGGATTTGTAACGGGAAGTTTAATGATCATCAGTATCAGTAATTGATTTAATTAACTGTTTCAGGGCTGCTATAATGCTGGATTGCCGTTGGCAAATTCGAAATGAAATCATAAGGTTTATATGATTCAAAAAAGCACATTATGCGGCGGTCAATTTTGTGTTATTATTGTTCACCTACTATTCAAAACTATATCGCTTTCAGATGCACTAATGATTATTCACCACCATAACGTAGTGTTTCATAAAAGTAGAATTTTGGCAACTTTTAAAGTAATTTGAAGCATTTTAATTGAAATAGAAGACTTCAAAAAGAATTGCAAAATGACACAATCTCAACAAAAACAGACGAAAGAGGATAGGCCAGAAAGGGAGGGTGCATAGATTTGCAGAAGCTGCTACTATATAACCGATTCGATCATTAGAAGTGGCGGATATGAAGACAAGAAAGGAGAGGAAGAGCACCAAATAATATAAAAGCTTCAACGCATAGTGACTAAGTAAACACAGTTGGCTGGGCTGCGGAAATCTTTGCAGATGGAGAAAACGCAACATGAATTGAGACAATTTCAGAAAAGCACAATTTCAGCAGGACCTGCATCGACACACTAAACCAGCCGATAACGTAAAAACCAATCACTTCAAATAAACATCATGAAACAAAGTTTCATCATATAGCAGTTATCTCAAATCTACTGGGAATTTGAGGAGAAAACATTACATTACATTTATTGGGAATTCTGACGGGTTTCAATACCAGTTATCTCAAATTTTCGACTGTTTGGCAATCTTGAACCATTCAGTATGGAAAGAGCCCTCCATGTCAATCCTTTCATATGTATGAGCGCCAAAGTAGTCTCGTTGAGCTTGCACTAAATTAGCCGGCAATCTTTCCCTTCTGTATGTATCAAAATAGGCAAGACTCGCAGACATACCTGGGGTGCTGATGCCAGAGTTGATAGCGAGGCATACAATTCTTCTCCAGGCAGATTGCCTATCAATTATTTCCTTTGCAAACTCAGGATCCACAAGAAGGTTGGCAAGGTTGGGGTTCCTGTCATATGCCTTCTTGATTCTGTCCAAGAATATTGCTCTTATGATGCAACCGCCTTTCCAAATTCTTGCTAGTTCTCCCAGCTTCAAATCCCATCCCTTTTCAATACTCTTTGCACGAATTAAATTCATTCCCTGTGCATAACTACATATTTTAGCGGCATAAAGAGCTTGCCTAACATCATCAATCAACTTTTCCTTGTCTACAGGTTGATCAGTCAAGACATCGCCAAAGCCACCTGATTTGAAGACCTTTGCAGCTTCAACTCTTTCCTCCTTCATTCCACTAAGGAACCTAGCATCCAAAGAGGCTTCAATAGTGGGAGCAGCAACTGATAATTCAGCAGCTTGCTGAACAGTCCACTTACCAGTACCCTTCATGCCAGTTTTGTCAAGAACTTTGTCAACCAAATGTCCATCTCCTTTATCATCCTTAATTCCAAATATGTCTGCAGTAATTTCAATAAGAAAACTCAGAAGTTCTCCCTTGTTCCATTCAGAGAAGACATTATGCAGTTCCTCATTTGACAACTTTCCAACTGACTTCAATACATCATAAGCCTCAGCAATCAGCTGCATGTCACCATATTCAATTCCATTATGGATCATTTTCACGAAATTACCAGATCCACCTTTACCAATATATGTCACACAAGGACCACTGTCAGGAACTTGAGCAGCCACCTTCAGAAGAATGTCTTCTATGTATTTGAAAGCCTCAAAAGAACCACCAGGCATCAAAGAGGGACCGTGTCGAGCACCCTCCTCACCACCTGAAACTCCCATCCCAAGGTAAAGCAAACCCAATTCAGCCATCGCTTTCTCTCTCCTCTCTGTGTTCTCATACCATTCATTACCGCCATCAATTATACAATCACCTTTCTCCATGTACATGGATAGGGTCTTAATGGTCTGGTCAACAGGTGCCCCAGCCTTCACAAGCATGATCAAAACCCTAGGTTTTTGAACGGACTTGACAAAAGATTCAGGGTCATGGAAGCCATATACAGGGAGATTTCCTTCCTGCTTAGCTCGTTCCACAGTCTCGTCAACCTTGGATGTGGTTCGGTTATAGACAGAAATAGGGAAGCCTTTCTCAGCAATATTGAGAGCCAGATTTTGGCCCATCACAGCCAGTCCAGCAAGTCCTATTCTTGTGGGAGGAGTGGCCATAATTTATATCCTGCCCAATATTTGATATCGCATATGAGATAATGAAAATATACAACAAAAATTAAAAACTTGGCAAACACCCTATACTATCATCCAAAGGAAAATGAAATGTGCAAACCAACAGAACTGAAGACGATAAATACTTAATTAAGGGCATCTACCCAATAATTTTACCCCCGGGAAGCGAGATTTTCAAAAAAAAAAAGAAGAAGAAGAGAACTGTAAAACTAGAGGATAGCATAGGTTCTCCGAGTTGCATATGCATAGGAAACATAAGTTACTAAAAAGCCGGATCTATTTGACAACACTTTTAAACTTCCCAAAAGCCCGTTTAATAGTACTTTTCCGCAAAATAAGATAATCTTCTTCACATATTTATCTCGACTTACATAAAAGCCCTCCTCCACCGAGCAAAGACCATGTCTTCTAAGCCAAAAAAATGTAGATGGTGCAATACATTTGCGTGGATATTCAGGAAACAGCCCGATTTCATAATATCTCACCTTATTTCAGACAATGGATGACAGCGGGCAATCCCAGCAAAGCAAAACTAAGCACAATATCTACCGGGTGCGAACAAATATCGCGATGATCAAGGTAAAGAAAAATGTCGCACCGTTTAAATAATATAAAGCTTTAATCAATACAGAAATCAACTAATCCCGGATGAAGCACTAATTGCCTGGACTCTGCGAAAAAGCAGAGTAGAATCTAATCAACGAAAGACCGACAGTAGAGGAAGGACAGTGGACTTTTTCGGCAACAGAACGATCGGCAATTCAGCATAAGAATAGTACCGCAAAAAGGTAGAGTAAAGATTAAAAAGGCAAACCTGAATCCTCGAATCTGTAGGACTGAAAAATGAAGATTGTCGAATTACTGGAAATGAGATCTGGGTAAAGCAGAAAGCAACAGATGAAAAAGGCTGAAAGCAAATGAAGATCGATTGTAAATAATTACAATACAATTTGGGTCACAAGCCAACAGCGCACCACTACCGAACTACCCACCTTCCAGTAGATGGAGGGAATCAAAGAGTCTAAAGATAAGAAATGAAGACACAAAAGAGCACAGCTGCTCAACTAATCGGTAGGTGAAAATGCTTCGATGAATCGAGACCGTTCATTTCACGCAGCAGCCGTAATAAGGACGAGTAGCTCACGTCGATCATGTTCGTGCCTAGGGCGCTTCTAGGTACCTCGATACCTCCCGCTGCAAAGGTTGGGCCGTTGGGGTTGGTTTTGGGTAAAAATATCAAATTCAAACTAAATAAAACCTATTTTGGCAGATCTCTAAACATTCTGAGGGCAATTTGGTTTGGTTTAGTTTTTTCTTTTAATAAAAGGACAAGTTCATTAACTAGGTTTAGCTTGTGGATTTATGCTAAAATTATACCTTTATTGGAAAAGCATTTCTAGTTGTTATCATAACATGGACATAGACTTGTTGTCGTTTTAGATTTAAATTTATATTTTCTTTCATCAAAATGATAATAATATTTTTTAAATAACATGGGTTTATTACGTTTTCTATATCAAAACTTGTCATTACGTGTTATTCAATTATTATGAGATATTTTGATGAGTATATTCATTTCTTGAAATCTCAAAGAGAGATCCCCAGAGAGAAGCAATGTAATAATCTCAATTAAAATCTGTAACACACCTTATTTTCCCTTGTAAACTTTACATTAGATCACTATTGAACCACTTTAAGGCCTTAGATAACTTAAGTTGACCAAAGAAGTGAAAATAAAAATTTCAAAACGGAGTAACTATTCATTTGGTCAATTTCTAGATTTCTGGCTCAACTTTGAAAAATCATAACTAATTCTAGAAAAATTGAAATTGAGTGATTCAAATTTCTATTTGAAGTTTATGAAGTGATCTACAGGAAAAAATACTCATTGGTTCCAAAACTTGCCCCTATGATACAGTTTATTCCGTGAAAATCACTATTCATTTGGTAACTTTCTAGTTTTTCAGATTTATCACACAACTTTGGAAAATCATAACTCCTTATCTACTCATCCAAATTTAATAAACTTTAGCTCATTTTAAAGCTTGGGACGTGTAGTATTTAACTGGAAAGCTTCAAGTCATTTGGAGCTTGTTTACTATTTTTCATCGCTACTCCAAAAACAGGGCAGATTATTGGGTTTTAGAACCCTTCACTTGAGACTTTAGCTTTCTTTAAAAATAGCATTTAAGCCCTTACTCATGCATGCATCATCATATATCCACTTACTAACCAAGTAAAGGTTTACAATTACATAACTATAACAATCCTCAACATAACTTCAAACATAATTCATAATTTCTCCAAGCAAGCTCATAATATCATGCCATCTTCAATCACTATAAACCTTGATCTTACCCTTACTTACGCTTGTACCTAAAATGGTTGGTTGGGGAGGGTCAAATTTCAAGGAAATCCTAGTAGCAAACACTCTAATAATACATCTATGTGCATGATTATTAATATAATCAAGTATGCCATGTAACAAGAACAATCAATCAAGTTTCCAAGTCAAGAGAATAATTGTATAACAACCATCATGCTTTCATACAACTAAAGTTTCACAATTTCAATGGCTACAACCACACAACAAACATGGCAATTAACACACATATATAATCAATGCAAAGTAGATGCCAAAGTTAGGAGTGTTGCTACCTTGTCCTTTTAATTCCCCTTGAACTTGAAGCTCTCTTGTTAATTATATTTTCCAACAATTTCTTTGGTATTTAATCTTCCTAAATATTACACAAGAACATAATCATCAAGCTCAAATCAATAACTTTGCAAGAAAACCATAAAAACGCAATATTCTTCCTCTTGCATTCTTACACTCCCTAGAAGTCGAAAACTTACTTAAATGATTTTCAATGCTTCCCAAAACTTTTCCTCACTTATACCCTACACAAATTTGCCTTCTAAACTCAATGGAAGCATCAAAATCATCAAAATACAACTCCTTCCACAACTTCCAGCACTGACCGAAAAAAGAACACAAGCACACACTTGTGATTTGCAAACTTTCTTCACATATAATGACATATTCTTGATCTCAAAACACTTCTCATGCATTATTTAACTTGAAAACAACTCTTCCTCATCAAATATAAAATTGGATAGCACCTCCCCTTAAGGGTTAAGATTCCAAAAATTCATACAAACAACAAACCCAAACAATATATACATCAATCTACTCCTCATCATGCAATGAGTTTTTTGCAACCTTTAGTTTCCTCTAAATCCCTCTCTTTTCCATTTTTCCTCTCATGAACCCTAACTTTGATTCTTGAAAAAGAGAGATTTAATTAAGAAATTAATCTGATAGAAGTGTAGAGGAGGTTGCAAAGATCAAGAATATGTATAGGATCAAGTAGTAAAGCTTCTTACCTTACGTTTTTGTGAAGCTTTCCTCTTCTTCTTGAGCTTGAGAATGGTGTCTTCTTTCATCCATGGAGCTGCCAAAATGATGCCACAAATGGAGGAAGAAGAGACAGATTTTTAACTTCTCTTCATAAACACTTGGATGGTTGAGATTTAAATTTAATAAGCAAGTTTAATCTAATGGTCCATATTCATCCACCACACCAACACTTGCTCTCTTCTTATTGCTGTTCATAAAGGTGTCATAATGGGTTGCACATGGGTGTAAAAAACTGGTTGGAAACTTGGTTACTTCAACCAAACCAATTACCATTCGGTTACTTCCATTGATTACGCTTTTTACCGGTAAACATAACTTTATTTCGGTAAATTTTTTTTTTTTGCTTTTCTGGAGATATTTTATTCCTCTTTTAATCTCCATAATTCATTTACTAACATGACAAAATATTTCTTCAAAAATACCTCTGACTTTCATCCAAAAATAACAGGGAAATTTTATCCTGTTGAAAATTCCTGAAAACGTATTTCCAACGGGCAAATAACTTTTACGGCATTAAAAATTTCTATAATTTTCATTGATACTCTAGCCTTTTTCCTATTCCCAAATTGCCCTCCAAAATTTCCGTAATTAATTTTTAAAGAAAATCCCATTTTCAATATTTTTGGGTTTTTTCCCTCCATTATGGGAATTCGCCTTAATCATATATTGGACAATAATTTTATTGATTACTATAAAATTTACTTTATTTTTCTATGCACTGAACTCAACTGATTAAAGTCTCCTAATACCTCAAATAATTATTTTCGGCCATTAAATCTTCAAAATTTTATAAATAAAATTATATGCCGATTTTCAGCAATCTGTCGAATCTCTGTTAATCAGTGAGTTCTGCTCTATCTTTTGGGCATCTGTGACTTTTTCTGATATTTTGGTCAATTGTTGACTTTGACTTTGACCAAAGTTTCGTTACACTATCTAACTTTTTCGTAATTCTCATTTTTCCCTTGACTTTTTCGCCCTTGATATTTTGGTTTAATGACACCTAGGTCATTCCCAGGAGGTCACCCATCATGACATTACTCCAGGTCGAGCACGCTTAACTGTGGAGTTCTCATAAAATTTCTCCCGCTGAGCCAAGTCTGACTTTGGGTTATTTAGCCCATCAGCATCAACTATTTCCTTGCTTTCTATCTGTGGGCTCAAACTCAACTTTTGACTACCGGTTTGACCCCTTTTTATCTAATGACCATATTGCCCTTGATCTTTGTACTTAATGACATTTTACATCCTTGTCTTATATTCTTTGTAATTTCAAAGCCTTATGACTAAATTGACCAATGTCTCTTTGGTCCATTAACATATTCTCTTTCTATACTTTTATTTCTAGACCTTATCGCATCTCATAACTACTGGTTTGACCTCTATTTCAATATACAGAAAATGCTGGATATTACAAAATCACTCTTAATAATTTCATTTCTCTATTTCATGAACCATCAATCAAGATATTTTATTTCCATTATACATGCATCCAACACTTTTCCCCATTTCCATTCGAAATATTCTCATTTTTAAGAGGGGCCTCGATCCTTACAACTGTAATTTTAATATTTCCATTTTCATTTGAAACATTCCCTTTTCTAAGAGGGGCCTTAATCCTTACAAGTTACAACTATAAATTTTATATACAATCTAGACAGTGCTCAGAGACCGAGTCTCAACATGAGTTTGAAGTAACTTTTTTGAAGTGATTTTATAGTATCCAAAACAATATGAAAAAAGTTTTACTTCAATTTATAAAAAAAATGTTGTTTTAAGTGTTTTTGGGAATTTCAGCACTTACTCTGGTAAAAAAACCAATCATAGGCCACCCCCAAAAATATAGAGAATGCTGTACCATACATTTTGATTAGTTTTTCCCCTTTTCAAGCAAATCCGAATTCATTGACATGTCATTAAAAAGAAAATTGTCGACGAAACAATTTACTCAAAGGTAGTTTTATCTTAACGGCGCTAGTTAAAATAGCGGAAATACTATAGAACAGACGAGCTCAAATCAATCCTTCTCATGAACATCCGGTAAGTCAACATAGAAGACATCTGTATATAGACAAAAAAGAAGCCAAAACCACTTATCCTGTAGAAATGCTAACATTTTATTCTTAACAGATACACCATCATGGCAAAGTTTAGACGATGCACGCTTCCAAAAGGCCTTCTCGTATGGCTTGTAACTTTATCAACAATGGGCACAAACTAATGATACATTCAGAAGCAAACAAGAATGCCCATGTTGGAGGAGTATTTGAAATAAAAAAAAGGGTAAAGAGTTGAGCTTTGTCATCAGCAGATAAAGAAATACTAAAGGGGCTCAAATAAAAAGAATAATACTACGTCTACATTTTCCAATCCAATTTTTCATACTGCAAGCTTATCACCTGAGGATTAAAATCACCAAAATCATCAGATGGGCATCAACACAGAACTTTGCTCTGAAGGATGTTGACATGAGATCCAAAATTCAGAAGGAACACAGTAAAGAGTCGTGGATACTTCAAGCATCTGGTTAACTCAACTAGAGGCCAAAATTGCACATCTGTACAAATTCCATATCATTGTCCACGTACTTGGTCCAAAGATTTTTATATTGGTTCAGAGCAATGTCAAGCCAAGGTTTCATGTTTCCGCTGTAATGAATGACGGCAGCATTGTTGATCTCATCCATGCTAATACTGGGATTGTATCCTAGCCCAAGCACATGCCAGGATTTGTCCAGCGACTTGGTTTTGGCGTAGAAGGTAATCAGACCAGGTGGAAGCATCCCCAATTTCCACAAAGTTCGGTCTTCATTCTAATACAAGAATCCATGGGAAAAAGAATTCAGCAATTTAAATTGCCAAAACAAAAAGAATTTAGTCATTTAAGCTTCAGACCAAACAATTAACTATAACAATAATGCACGAAGGACAGCTAAAGCATTAATCAGGTGACTTTCTTTTAGCAAATTCTAAGGTCTGGCAACGCCATTTCCTAGTGCTAGAAGAAAAGGAAAACCAGAAATTGACAATTTGACATTATATTCAGGCATAAATTTATCAGTACTCATGAATTAAAAGATTTACCATTTTCTGCCAGTAATGGTATTGCTCTGTGCATGTTTCACTCCTCCAAGCATCAAGATCAAACATATTCATTCCATAAGCCCAAGCGCAGGCTCTTGGATTGAATCTCTCCTTGATTAAGGGATGAGAAAAATTCAAGTATTGAGCATATCTGTGGAAGGGGCCAAAGCAGGTCTCCACAGCACCATTCACCTTACCATCCAAATCAATCTTCCACAAACCTGTCAAGTCTTTCTGGACCACAACATCATCATCCAATAATAAGATTTTATGCAATTTAGGGTACATCTCTGGCAAATAGAATCGTAGGTGACTCAACAAGGACATGTGTTTAGATCTCAACAGAGCATCTTCTGTTATGTTCTCAGCCCGATTCTCCAACTCCTGCAATTTTGCTGACTCATATTGCCTCAACACTGGGACATATGATGAATTTAAGAATGTGTATTCTTCTACTGCCTTGACTTCCAAATGTGCACCCCCTTCAACTGGCCTCATCTTGAACCAAACCTTCATGGCAGCAACATTCATTCTGTCTGTGACCACATGAAAAACATGCTTCCATGGTTCTGCTGCATTCTTTACCACAGATCTCACCACCACCGATACAGCTATCACATTATTCGAAAATATTGCATAATGGTACAAACTGGGGTCTTCAAACTCTGGCTCAGGTTCCTCGTCCCTATATTTCTCTGGATTTAAGATCCTCTCTCCCATTAGCCTCATTGCCAAACAATGCAAGCTCTTAGGAACTGATCTGGCAGCAATTAAGCTTGCTAATGCCCCATTCTTCTTTGCCTTTGTAAGAGACTCATTAACGGCAAATATTGTATCCTTCAACTTCTGAATCTTTAATTGATTGTCGTAATTCTCTTTCGCCTCTCCCATTATTAATCTTGCAATTTTTACTCTATCCTTAACCTCTTTCTCGAACTGCTTCAGAACGTCCTCATCAACAGGACCATCCGACTCAAACAGAGATGCTCGGTATGTTGGCCTTAGCGAAATATCCGAAAAATTTTGTGCCAATTCATCAAACATCCTCAACTGCCTAGAAATTTCAAGCTTAAGCTTCCTCGCGTACGCGGCATAGGCATTCACAAGTGTAATGTGATCGTTAGCTTGTCTATATATCAAATCCAATCGTGTCCTAAGAGGATCAGATTTTAAGGCCAAAAAGGTCCGATGCACGTAGGCATTACCCGTTGTAGGAAGCGCCTGAAGGAAAAATAAAAACCGTTACACGAGATTCGTTCAGATAGTCCAATTACAAATGTCGGTTGTGCTCAACAGTAAGATTATAATAACAAGTCATTCCAAATTGAGCAACTACAAACTAGATTTCAATTAGAATAGAAAGAATACGAATCAATGATGAAATGCAGAAACTGAGGAACTTACAGAGTCATCCTGCGGTGTGGAAGGATTGGTACTCAAGAGGACGGTAAGCGTTGCGACAAAGATGAGGGTGAAGATAGCAGAGACGAAGACCCGGTAGGAGAAGAAGCTACGGAGGCTGAATCCACCCAGGCCTGATCCTCGGCCTCCTCTGACGGCAACCGCCATTGGATCGAAGATATATCCGAGTGCAAATCAGAACTCAAATGGGGCGTCGATGTTGAGCTCCAAAGGGCGGCAGGAGCCAATTGTAGCAACGGGTTCTTCTTCGCCGACTGAGGAGAAGGCGAAGGGCAAGTGAGAGAAAGAGAGGGGATATCAGATCCAATCCAAAGGGCAGAGAAAATTGAATCTTGAACGCGCAAGGAGAGAAATCCGCGTCGGAATGGTTATAAAAAAGATAGTGGACTTGGGGTGGCAATCGGAGACTAAATTATAGAAAAAATTGAAGTTTTTGATCTGTAAAAGGTTTGGGGTAATGGTAATGGTAATGGTGTTGGCATCAAGGAGCAAGGAAAGCGAAACAAGATGCGGATTTGACTCAGATTATTTTCATTACTATTATTATAGGCACTGGACTTGCAGGAGCGTCTCCAGAGAAATGAAATGAAAATGTTGATGCAAATCTCTGTTGCTTAATTTCCTGCGACTGGGTATTCACTCACTCACTCACTCACTCACACTTTGCCTCAATCCAAGGAAACCCAATCTTCTTCACTTCTATTCAATTGATTGGTTGGTTCAAATTTCAATTTTTTTTTTTGAAAAAATCTGTTTTGTCCATTAATAAACTTTTGTTTCTTTCTTTTATTTTTAACCCTTTTGATATAAATAAAATAGTAGGACGTGGATGTGATATTTATGCGTTATGGCCTGTTTTTTTATACCGCTGTCCATAAAATTATTTAAATTAAATTAATTTTAAATTCCTTACATGAAACTGACTTACACCCATTCAACTATCTAACTTATTAGTCATATATATTTAGTTCAATATTTACTTATTTAGAGATAAGATTAGATATTAGATATATATATTATATAATTGAGCCTTCCAAAATGGTTTGGTGCATAGGCACCTGAGCTATGGGAAAAAACCCAAAAAAACTGCCAGAATACCATGTATCAAACTCTGAGGATTTATTTATAATTTTTTTATTTTTCTTAATTAATCTGAACAGTAAGTAACTAAATATACATTAAGAGCGATATGAAATAATAACACACGTCTTGGATTAAAAAAATTGTTAGATTTCATGTTGTTTGCTCAGTTTCATGCCCAACAAAAAGAATAGCATACCCTAAAAGGCACATTTTAAATAGTTACGTTAATGATTTAATATATAGTATTAAAATTTATCATCAATATCGGAAAGTCATTATAATTAACCAAGCTTTATATTATTAATACTAAAATATGGCAGCTTAAAACTCAGTCCAAATCTCACATTACATTTTCTTTTGCAGAAAAAATACTGCCCAAACCAGAATTGGGGTTTGCAAATAGGTACGGGTCGAGACTTGTGGAAGATGGGCTGAGCTCTGATTACTAGTGTGAACGGATTTCTGGAGTGTATGCTCATTATTCATCATCCTTTTCTTAAGGAAAACGTAAAATAAAGAAGTCACACATACATGATATCCTGAATAAAACCAATAGTGACATAATTGAAATTGGTTCAAATCATTATAGATAGTATGCTGATTAGTCACGATGTCTCTGATCAATTTGAAAGCTCACCCAATTGATATTCGTTAAATCCAAGTCCAGTATGCATGCTTGAAATTGTCAAATGTTGATTTTCAGATAGAATTAAATCAATATCAACGTATATATCTATAAGTAATATAAAATTAATTACATTATTCATGTGTCATGAGCTCGAAAACATTCTCATCAGCTCTCTGCACATCCTCCACCGTGTTTAATTAATTTCCTTCTGTAAACAATGGAGAATTATTGGAATTGGATGGTGACGCGGGTGCTATATATGGTTCTCATGTCACTCTTAGTTTCTTTCTTTCTTTGGAAAAATATTCATTCTGAAACTTAAAGAGTATCGTTTCAATAATGTCTTCTTCACGTTGACATTATTATTGCCTCTCTACGTCAGTCGTTTGAGGTTTTTACTAAAACTGTGCTTTCATGTTACAGCACAACGTCGACATGTTGGGCTTTCGAATATACAACAGATCGAACACACACACACACACTACCTATATCTTTCTGTCAAATCTCCATGTGTGTCTGTGTGTGTTTAAGAATCCGAGTTATTAGGAAGATCGACTTCGATAATCTACACAGTTGTAAGCAGTAACTCCTTCCTTTGCCAGCTGATGCGTTGTGATCTGGCTCTCACATATATCACTTGGGTTTTTGTGATGGGAGCATCTATTTATGTATGGATTTGATCCGCCCATATATATTATTTTCAATGATGATAATGATGATATATATATATGATCGTAATCTTGTGGGCCAAATTAAAAGAAAACTTCATCTTGGTTGATTTTTTACCAAATATGTTCTGTCCATTAATAACTTCATCGGATCTCTTATTAAAACACCCATTCCATAAATCATCATACTAATCAAAAAATTGGCTTACTATATATATATATATATATATATGTTGAAAGTATTGAAATTAAGAATAGATTGAGAAATTGAATGTATTATTACAAACCCATGTGAGTACAACATTTATCTACCCTCTTTTGAGGGTGATGAACTAACCCCATTTTAGAGACTCTTGAAGTGAGAGATCCAAGTTATCCTCCCATTCTCTATGCATTGGTGGGGATTCTTGATCCTCTCACTCTTTGGTGATGATTATACAATCTCACACTCAAACCAATTTACTATGACCCTTTATATAGACTTTTGGGTCATTAACTAACTAAGTGATTAACACTAACCACTTTACTTAACTCATACTTTCAACACCCTCGCTCAAGTTGACACCCCTTAACTCTATGTGCTCAACTTGCCAATACAAAAATTACAAGGAAGTGAAGTGAGTTAAACTATACAATTTTGATCCACATAACAATACTAACATTTCTTCGTAATCTTTTCTCAATAACGAACAGTTCCTTTGCTGCTTCTCTGGACTTCAAAATAAGGACCATATGCATTTCAAATCCTTTTATCAAAACCTGGAATGTGCAACTCATCTCCTGCTTATCTTCAATTTCAGCAGGGGTGACCCCTTGAGCCTCCAATTCTTGCTCTGGAGTTTTCATAACAAGAGTAATCTCTTTCATGGTTTTTTATGAAATCGACGGTCTGCGCTTGCATCGCTTCCATAAACCATCTTCGGTCCTCCTCATTCAAATTGCCAGTGGGTCGAGATCCATCGAAATGAGCGAGACTCCATTTCAGCAAACCTTCCAAGTTGGGTCCGTCTTTGGCCTACTCCAACAAAAAGATCTTCAATATGGCTTGGAGATTACAGCCACAGGAACATGGAAGATGTAAGATGCTAAGAATTTTATTAGGGCTGAGAGAGAGTCACAGGCAACTACTAAATCAGCTGATTCTCTCCTGCATCCAGATTGCAGAAATAGATCATGTCAAACAAATTGTGTCAAGCTCTTGTAACTTTTATTCGCCCGCCTTTATGAACACACACAAACCAAGAACATCTCTCCAACACAACATTGTCAAACTTATTGATGTGCAAGACCCTGAACAACCTCAAAATGGGCACTCTATAAGGTAGGAGGGATCCATATATAACAGTGTGTTTGAACATAGCCTACTTTTTCCAGCAACTCATATGCTCGGACTAAATGTTGCTTATCTCCTCTTATTGTGTCGAGAATTAGACGCTCATAAGCCTCTGGAATGGTGACATCTTGATAGCGTTGTCTGTACGACAAGTCTAGTTCACTTTGCACTGTTGACATCTCCAATCCTGGCTGCTTGACCGTAAGCTTCTTGTATGTTAGTCTTTAAAAAGTGAGAGAATGAAACTAAGACAGCCAAGCGATTCATCAATGACACTATTAGGAATGACTTCCACAGAAAGTTCTTGCAAAAATACATGAAGTAAATCATCAAGGCAACGGCCATGGAGTAGTATAGTTTCAATAGTGAAAACTCAAAGATTCCAATGACTCCGTCTCCACCAATTCCAAGATTGGCCTTTTTTTTTTTGCAATAACTTCACCTCAAGATCTTTCTTTGCTTCTTGATTTTTTTTGCCTTTTTCAAGTTCCCTTCTTTTTTTTATTGGAACTTCCACAGTTGCGACTTGCCCGAAACTCTTCAACCTTGCGATGAATCCTTTGTCGTAGCTCTTCATACGTCACAGACCGATCATCATCTTCAAGACTTGATGTTAAATGATTCGCATCCATTTGCTCACCATTGCCCTCGTTCAATTTTTCTCTGTCCAAGCTTTGTTTAAGCAGGTCAAGCGTTATTGCATTGGGCCCAAACATTCTCTTCGAGACTTCTTAATATTTTTCTTTGTCCCTTTCTTAGCTGCAGCCTTTTTAGCCTTGCTCAGACCTTGTCAAAGAAGAGTATGTGCTGCTGAATAATAGACTCCAAATCTTGATCTGCATTGGTCTCCTCCACGGACTCTTGTTTCAATGCTACTGCATTCTTGATAATCTTGGACTGAGATGCGCCTTCTCTTGCTGGCTTCTTCACTCGTCTCAGGAGGAGGATCATCCTTTGGG
>JANTPZ010082501.1:1146-15297 GCA_025593235.1 Vachellia pachyceras | reverse complement strand
ACTCCAGGGAAATTAGCTGAATGTTGGAAAGACAGTATTGCTGGTGTTGGACAGGACTTTAGAAGTGTCCAAGAGTTCCGTGATGCCTTGCAGAAATATGCCATTGCTCATCATTTTGCATATAGGTATATCAAGAATGACACAATTCGTGCCAGAGCTAGATGTGCATGTGAAGACTGTCCATGGAGGATTTTTGCTTCATGGGTCCCATCTGCTCATTCATTTAGAATTAAAAATATGGAGGAGCCACATACTTGTGGAGGAAAATCTTTGAGGTCTACTCATCCCTCAAAGAGCTGGTTGGTAAATGTCGTGAAGGACAGGTTACGAGATAACCTTCATCACAAAACAAAGGAGATTGCTAGTGGCATTCACCGAGACTTTGGGATTGAGGTGAATTACTCTCAAGTATGGCGCGCAGTTGAGGAAGCTAGGGAACAACTGCAAGGTTCATACAAAGATGCGTACAACCAGTTGCCTAGGCTTTGTGAGAAGATATTAGAGTCAAATCCTGGCAGCTGTATCAAGCTCCTCACAAGTGTTGACAAAAGATTTCAGCGTCTTTTTTTGTTCTTTCATGCTCTCATACAAGGATTTCGGGCCGGTTGCCGCCCTCTTCTATTCCTTGATTCCACATCTTTGAAATCAAAATACCACGAGGTTCTATTGACAGCTACTTCCCTAGATGGTGATGATTGTGCTTTCCCTGTTGCAATGTGTATAGTTGATGTTGAGAATGATGACAGCTGGAATTGGTTTCTCGAGCAGTTGAAACTTGCAGTACTGACTTCCCAGCCTGTGACTTTTGTGTCTGACAGAGAGGAGTTAAAGCAAACAGTTCTCAAGGTATTCGAAAATGCCCAACACGGTTATTCCATGTACCACCTCCTGGATAGCTTCAAGAAAAGTCTGAAAGGTCCTTACCATGGGGAGGGTAGGCCTTCTTTGCCGGTTAATTTTGTATCTGCTGCACATGCACTGCGGCTCGATGGTTTTAAAATGTTCTTAGAACAGATTAGAAAGGTTTCTACAGCAGCATATGATTGGGCCATGGAAGTTGAACCAGAGCAATGGGCAAGTGCAGTATTCAAAGGTGAGCGATATAATCACATTCTTGCAAATGTTGCTGAGTTATACACCATTTGGATTGACGAAATGCGAGAACTACCCATAACACAAAAGGTAGAAGGACTTGGATGCAAAATCATGGATTTAATAAACAATCGTCAGGTGAATTCGAGTAGGTGGACATCGGATCTGACTCCATTAAAGGAGGAACTGCTACAAGATGAATCCCTCAGGGCACAAGGCCTTAAAGTGTTGTTCTCATCAGACACCTTGTTTGAAGTTCATGATGATTCTGTCCGTGTCGTGGATATCGATAAGTGGGATTGTAGCTGTTTGAGATGGAAAGCAACGGGGCTACCATGCTGCCACGCTATAGCTGTCTTGAATTGCACTCATCGAAACGTATATGACTACTGTTCGAAATACTTCACAGTTGATAACTTCCATAGCGTGTACTCTGAATCCATAAATCTTGTTTCCGAGGATTTATCCGTAGATCATGCTTCTGATGATTTGAGCCATAACGAGGAAGCTGAGCCGGAGACAGAGACTGGGAGTAATGTACTTCCTCCTTCCAATTCTAGACATTATAGCCAAAATAAGATAGAGGGGCAAAAAACGAAGAAGTCTAGGAAGACTGTTACTTGTACCAAGTGCAAAGGAACAGGCCATAACAAGGCTACCTGTAAAGAGATATCCTGAGTTTCATGGGTTGCCAATGCCACCACGGGTGGAAGTATCAATATTCCATCAATGTATTATTATTTTAATAATAATAATTCAGGTTTGTGTGGCATTGGTATTTTTACCCTTTTGAGTTACCGGTAAACATTAATAAGGATTAGATTAGATAGCAGCTGTCTTGTTTCTTCCTATGCGCTGCACAGGGATGGAATTCTTTTTACCAATTATTTTTGTAACCTCCTCCAGTGATCCATACTGACCCTGTGGAATGATGCATACCTCCGGTGATCCATACTGACCCTGTGGAATGATGCATACTTGCGTTCGGGTTTATTTGTAACAACATTTGTAGTAGTCAAATACACGTTTAACAATGTTTTCCGTAAAACGAGATAATCTCATCTACATATTTACATCGGCTTGCGTAAAAGTACTTCTCTACTTCGTTCCCAAACGAGCCCAACGTAGACAACACAGGACATCTAAAATTTCATTTTTCTTTTGCGCACATAGAAATCTGTTACTTTATACTTTTGTTTAGTGTCAAATTTTAATTTAAGTTATTCTTAATGTAATTTTTTTAATTTCAAATGATACATTAAGTTAATGGTTTATGTTGTCATTAAAAAATTGAAGTATGTGATAATTGTTTATTTAAAATTAGGTCTGCACATATTTAAAAAGTGAAAAAGGAATGATTTTCATAAAATTGCATAACTAGATCAAAAACCAAAGGCTTGTTTGGATTCCATTTCTAAAATCTAGGTTTTAACCTAAAATTTAGATTTTGTCCAAGTATAAAAATTTTTTTTGAAAAGCTATTTTGGATACAAAACCTCAGTTTGAAAAATAAATTTTCTCTTTTCTATTTTTATTTATTTTCCTACTTTTTCCTCTTTCCCCCTTCATACTTTTTCTTTCTTTCTCTTTCCTACTTACTTTTTGTCTTGGAATCCGTAAAAGCTAATAACTTCCCAAACATAAATCACTTTTCAAAACCTAAGTTTTGCCTCGTAATTCGTAAAAGCTTTTTTAAAAAATCTATTCTTCAAAATCTAAGTTTTACCTCGGAATCTGTAAAAACTATTCTCAAAATTGATTTCAAAGACAAATATGCAACATCCAATTCAATTATTTTGTGCCACAAAACTTGGCCCTTGGCCTAGATTCAACCAATACGTAGTTTCACAAATTACTAATTTAATCACGATGGTCATAAAATCAAAACATTACATAAAATTAAAATCAACTACATCCATTTATTAAATATTTCCCGACATGGTATTATTGTTATTTTAATATACATCATATAGGGCGATTTAGGCTCAAGTCCCATAGAATGAAGTTATTTATAAAAAGGTCCCAAGAGGTTGTCAATGGTGTTCCTCAACTTGTCATTAACAACCTCTTAGGATATTTTCATAAATAACTTCCTTCTATGAAACTTAAGCCTAAATCTCCCAATCATATATCCCTATTTATTAAAATGATATATTTTAAATTTGCAGGGGCTGTATATTTTTCTAATCAAGTATTTCTTTATTTCATCACAACTTCTTTTATATATAAATATATATATATTTCATCACACTATGAACTATGAAGTGCATATTGGGGAAAACTTTTTTCCAACCGTGCATGTAAGCCAACAAAAGATATCTCGAATCTGTAAAAAGCATCTCGATATCTGTAAAATCATCTTGAAATCTGTAAAATCATCTCGGAATCTGTAAACCCCTTTCTCCCAACGGATTCCCAAACACACACACCTCATATGCAAAAAGTCAAAGATAAAGGGCAACGTTTTTATTGGTAGCCATTGGAATTCTGAGACATCTCCAGCAACTAAATTTATCGGTCTCTCGAGTCTCAACACGCCAAAGCGAAGCATACGTTGCCATCTTATATTTCTGTCTATACAAAATACCCTACCACTCGATAATACACAGACCCTAACATACTACAACATCTGTACTGCTGCATATCCAGCCTCTCACATTCCATTTCAAGCAATACAAATTACTTTTCATGTCTCAATCCAAGTTAGTCTGGTCCTCAGACAAATACTCCAGTTAAACTTAGTAGGTCTATGATATCATATGTTCCATGGCAACAAAAAAAGCAAACAAAAAAAAAATACTTTTCATGTCATGGTCTTTCAGAAAACTCTACCATTTCACCTTGTTCATGATCAGCAACTAGTTTTGAAGTCATCATCCTGCAAAAGTAGACCCACACACAGGGCATGGAGGGTCACGTCTTTCTTCGAAGCTGGTTTTCTGATCCAAGCATTCTGCATGATAAGCATGGCCACAAACTAGGACTGCCACAATTGAAGAATGGTCGTAGGAAGAAGATAGTGGGTTCCCATGCAAGAAACTTTTTCGTTTCAATGGCTTCTGACAAACCACACAAACCATCTTGACAGCATCAGAGGATACTCCATCTGCAGCCAAGGAACTCGACCTGATTCTCTCTGGCCGGGAAAATAGCTTTTCTCTGAATTCTGGGAGAAAATTAGTGTCAACATGTCAAGTGCAGAATACACAAGAACTCTAAAGGCTTGAAAATGAAAAAAATGGTGTGCTGCTCCTTTGGTTCCCAAAAAATGCATTTTAACCAATTCAGTCTCTAGTAGACTAGTTCACATCATGACTTTTGAATTTTTCAAAATGTAATAAATATGTTCCAGCCATGGATAAATCGATGGTAAGGAGCCACCCCTGGACCATGTTGACAAGTTTTTCAAAATGTTTAAAGTCAAATGACAATAATTATCTTCTAGGACTGAATTGTCCTACCCTGCGCCTTTCAAGGACCAACATGGTAGCTTGCTTGGATAAATACATACAGAAGAGCAGAGGTCCCAGAAAATTCGAAGATATAAGCATTAGAATATAGGACATGCATAAAAATAAATAAAGTATTATTATTAATCAAATCATATAGCCGATCCCACCTGTGGGATCAAGTTTGTTGTTGTATTGAACAAATCATATAAAATACAAACTAATTTTAGCACTACTGGTGAGCATCAAAGAAACACCTGTGTGACGTTTGGATTCCGACTTGGATGGAGATGCCAACTTAAAAGAAAGCCTCTCATCATAGGAAGAAGTATTCTTTCCACAAGAAGACGATGCATTGGCGTGATTTGCAGAGTTACGTCGAGAGTACTGGTGACCGTAGTAATGTCGTGAACGCTTCAAAAATATGGAACGGCTGAGACTCCGATAATGATGTGCTGTAGTTGGATGGGCATTTAATAACTTTATAGGATCATCTGCTATATCCAGAGGACGCATGCCAGGATCACCTGAATGTGAAGATTTCTGCAATGAAGCAAGAAAACCAAAATACAAATGTATGATAATCTTCCCAAAGTCATCGGTGATATTAAGATGAAAATGAAAAAATAATTTACAAAAAAGTAATCAATAATGCATCAATGAAAGAACCAAGAAACATAAATGCTCAAAACTTCAAAAAGGGGAGAAGAAAAGCAACCTCATCTGACAATAGTTCCATCTCAGAGGAGCATGGAATGACTTCTGCAATGTCAATCAAAAGAACAGCGATCAATTATCTTTCTGTTCACAAACTAGAAACAAATAGCAAAATATAGAAACTTAATAAAAGGTGGTGGGGGCTGTTGATCTTATGTCTCAACAGATAATGCAGCCTACATTGCTGTCAGGTTCACAATTTTATAGAAAATATTTAACCCTAACATCACTATCTTTCAAAAAAAATACATTGAGCGACAATTGGAATAAAAAAGAGTAATAAATGCGATCAATGACTAAGCATTAAAGTATGGGAATGTCATCACCAGATCATGCCTAAATGAGTCAATGCGGTTCAATTTCAATTTGCAGTGGAGAGAAGGGAGAAGGGAGAAATGGAGAGTGAAAGCAAAGAAGAAGAAATAACAACTAGGAAAAATTAAAAGCAAGGATATGATCTCATTAACAGGCATTGCCTCCATTAGAAGGCGCCATAAAAAAATTCTACAGCTGAATCGCAATGTGAAATGGGAAGTTCTTGTTTGGATACAGGAATCAATCTCTCATCTTCCTTATAAATCCCCACAAACGAAAGGGAAAACTGTGATCAAAAGGTTAAATTACAGTATAACAACAGAATGGATGCTAGAACAGTAAGTTTGAAAGAGCAAACAGCAAAGAAAACAGAACAGAAATCGGAAGAACAAAAATCAAAACTGTCTGGAAAAGCGTTCCAAGACGCATTTGCAAAACCGAAAAAGAAGAATATCAGCAAGCCCTTGAAACCCAGTGAAATTTCTGCGAACGGGAAGAGAATGAAACATCTAAAAATGAGAAAGGCAAATGCCTTCTCGACCGTATATTTTCTACCAGAAAAAAAAAACAGAGGATCAGAGAGTAAGAGCAAGAATGAAGAGCATCCCACCTGAAATAATTAATATTGGCCCAAATAAGTAGACGTATCACGTTTTCACAGGTGCCCTTCTAACCGTTTCAAGTAGCTCAAAAGAGTATTTCATTTCCATTTCTTCACTTTCCTCTACGATTACGCTAATAAAAGCTTTAAAAAAGCATGAAAAATCAGGGAAAAATTACAACAAAATGAAACCATTGGAAACGTGCCTGTAGAAGAGGAACACAAAATCGGTTGATGATCGGTCTCGGTCTGATCAGAGAGTCGTTTCCGTTTTCCCATTGTAACAAAGTGGAGTGTGTAAATTAATTACAAAACGGGAAAAAATCTAAATGGTGTTGATGGCTGAGAAAGGCCCACGAATTCTTCGGTGTTGAAGAAAAAAGGTTTTGGGGGTAAAGGGGTGATGCAAGTACGGTCAAGAACAAATTTTTTAGCGAGAGAGAAGGAGGGGATGGAAGCAATTTCTGGTCGATGAATTTGGGGAAGGAGAAAGGAGGTGCGGGTTCAAGGCTAAACTAAAGCTCTTCCTTTTAACGGTGGCCACGTCACCATCGTCATTCTTAGCGAGAGATTAAATGGTTCGAAAGGTTAAAACTCATGACCCACCATGTGAGATTTTCCTCCGAATTTTTTTTTGAACGTCTTTAAAGATAATATCAAGGCTTGAAAAATTCCGTATAAGGTTCTGAAAATATCATGTCAGAGGCAGTTTGGCTACTCCGTTGTCTATAGCTTATCCCTGAAATGAGATAGCTTAGCGCTTTGTTTGAATTGTTCTCTTGTGGAATTCCTGATGAGTGATTAAACGCAATTTAAAGTAAATATATGAAAAAAATTTTAACTCAATTTATATGTAACATGATTCCAACGTACTTTCCTGATGAACATCATGTTCTTCAAACAAGCAATTGATAAATATAAATCCTCGAAGCACTTAATGGGATAAAATAGAAACAAATCCACAGAAAGAAGTGAGCGAGCCACAAGAGTGGGGTATTCAATCATGAATGAACACCCCCCAAACCCAAAAACCATTTTTTCCCTTTTTAATTTTTTGTTCTAATTTCTTGCTTTTCTAGAGCAATGAGCATGCATCTAAGGTGGAAGAGAGTTGTGTTAATTTAACCAGTTGTATCATCTTTAAACCTTGCTTATGTATTAGATTTGTCGGTTACTTCAAAGGGTATGTTGGGTAACGCAAAACTTTTACACTTCAAGCATACACGCCCAATAAACTAAGAAATGTGTTTAGAATAGGGATGAACAAAATAAAAGGAGACATAGATGAAGCTGAGCAAAATAAAAGTTGTTTATCCCAGTTCGACTCAATCATTTGGTCTATGTCTAGTTTGATTTGAGATTTCACATCATGTTCAACAAATTTGATCTCATGCACTTGTGAAGTTTCAGTATAAAATATACCAGATTCTCAATTTTGTAATCACTCCTATTTACCCAAACAATCAAAAACTTAGCTCATGCACTAGTAAGTTATTCTTTGTAATTTAAAATCTGCCCCACACGAAGGGGTCATAAATCCAATAGCATGTTCTTGTAAATAACTCTATTGGAGATAATTATATCTAAAGCAGTGTTGGAAATTTTGGTTGCTTTGGGGGAGGGACAGGTTACAGAACAAGATGTGATATCCATGAAGATTTGTGTATTTTATTTTCATGCTTTCCTAATTTTTTTTTGTAATTTTTTGTTGATTCATTGAATGTACAGAAACTCAGATACAAAAGGTTAGGTGCAAAAATAGATATAAACTTTTATCAAAAGTGTGTTCGACACCCTATACTTTTTCAATAAAAAAAATATTTATAAATATTCAAAATTGAAGTAAAAATACAAAAAAAATTAAATATAACCAATACATTTACTTTTTGTGGTGGAGCCCACATGATTTCTGTATATAGCAATGTAATGGTGTCAGTTTATATTAATATATCCTATTTTAAATGCACACAGGTATTTTTACATCATAACCCATGCAAATGATGTGTAATTTCATTATAAAATGTGGGCTCCTCCAAGATTAGATTATTAAGTGGGCTGAATTAAAATATTAAGGCCCAAATTCAAGCCCATGCGCTCATGGGCACACACTGGGCCAGGACGGTCCACCTCCGTGGCTGAGTTGCTTCTGTCTATTGGAAGGGCAAAACTATAGGCTATTTAGCATGAGGGATTTTTTTTTTTATCGAAATTCAGCATGAAGGATTAGTAACTAAAGGGACACAGATTTTTTACAATTTAAATTTAAAAAATATTATAAAATTGAGAACTGTTTTTATATTATTTTGATCATATGTGACCAAATCTAATGAATTTTACACTAACTTATTTTTTTTGCTACACTACCTTGTTATTGAAATCAACGTAATCGTGTAAATTTTGAGAAAAAATTAATTTCACATTATTTTACCTAACATTATGTTTTAACTAAAACTCAATTTATCAATTTATCTTCCAATCATATATTATATAAATTAACAAGTACTAATGCAAGAGCATCTTGTTATATCCTCATGTTCTTATTCAATTACACTGTGTTATTAATTATGAATCACAGTCTAATATATAGTTTTAACTATTCTTTAAAAAATGCCCATGTCCACGTTTAAATATCATTAAATTTTTGCTTGTTGAAATTAACATTGACAAAATGAGTGAAAAAGTACCTTGAAAATAATGAATCTAAAAAAAGTTATTCGAAATTTTAAAGTCTAGTGGTGAAAGTTTCTAAAAAGCTTAAAGGAAATGTCCTGAATGTCTCTGAAATTCATAACGGCCACACCTTACAATTAATATTTCAGGGGCAAGACATTTCCTTTAAATTTTACTGAAGGCGTTTGAGAAGTTATCACTATTTTAGGTTTTAAAATTTTGAATATCTTCGATGTATTTTTCCGTATTTTCTCATTAAACTTCTCATTTTGCACATTAATTATTGCGCCAATCACACTGAATGGACTCGCACGCAAACCATATGATTGGTTCTCTCAAAATATCTTCATTGTGTCCGTCCTTTTAAACACCTATCTCCCACCGTCAATTAATTTTTAATCCTCCCCCTCTTGACTAATCTAATATGGAATATAATATAATTTATTGTATTAAATCAGGTAAAAAATGTATTTTTTTTTCATTTTATAGTCTGACAGCACACCTTATTCTTGAAAGAGCTTACTGTTTTTAAAATATTTTGAATGTCACCGTTACGAATGAATGTATGATGATAGATCTTTTTATTTTACTCTTTCTCTTTTAAAAAAATAGATTGGAGTGGTCATCGGTTAGGTTATTTCATAATTAATATTGATTGGCAATGACAACAAAAAAAATCATTGATAGTGACATAAAAATTTATTTTAATTTGAGATTAGACTCAACAAAAAAATTCAACTTTGTAATGAAATCAAACCTATGGCGTTAAATATTTCTCCCAATTATAAATATAATATTTAATTTAGAAGTAAATTTGATTTTCAATGAAAATTTTTTCATTTTATCGCTCATATTGTTGATTTTCTTTAAATTAATTTGTCTATTTATAAATTATATATAATATAATTTTATACCAAAGTATTTAAAAGATATCATGCCACATATTTTATAATTTACTAATCTATTTAATTTTTCGGCAAAAAAAACTAATCTATTTAGTTTGATTAATAATCTCTTCAAATTGAAAAAATAGATCTTGTATATTTAGAATCGAATACTAAATAACTGTATGTAAAAGAGGAAAAGATACAAGGAGAGACTTGTCTATCAATATTAAAAGACACAGCTTTTATTACCATCTGAGAGATTGGTTAAATAATAAAAAATAGTGAGCTATACCCATTTGAACAAAGTTCTCAAATATGAGCTATAAGAATATTGAATATTTGGTAGATAAATGGTTGACACTGTATACATGTAAGTTAGGGCTTGTTTGGAAGCTATTTTTAGAATAGCTTTTACAGATTCCGAGATAAAACCTAAGTTTTGAAAAGTAATTTATGTTTGGAAAGTTATTTGCTTTTACGGATTCCAAGGTAAAAAAGTGGTTAGGAAAAAAGAGAGGGAAAAGATGAAAAGTAGGAAAGAGGAAAGAGAAGTATAAAAAAAGTTGGAAAGAAGAAAGAGAAAGAAGGAAAAAAGTATGAAAGAGAAAAGAGAAAGAATGAAAAAAGTATGAAAGTGCGAATAGGAAAAAGTATTAAAGAGAAAATATAGGTTTCAAAACCTGGGTTTCAAACTGAGGTTTTGTAATCAGAATAACTTTTCAAAAAAAAAATTTGTACTTAGACAAAACCTAGGTTTTAGGTCAAAACATAGGTTTTGAAACCAAACATAGGTTCTAGGAATAAATTGCAAACAAACCCTTAATTGTAATCAACTTGATCCAATTTCTCAATTGTTAGGCCCTCCAGCAGAAGGTAGACTTAGGCGTTATGTGCCTGTTTATAAACGTGACAGAGAAGTATTTTTATGCAAACCAAGATAATTATGTGAAGGAGATTATTCCGTTTTGCGAAAAACATTGTTAACATGCATTAAGCTTCTGCAACCGTTTTACCAACCCACACCATATCGTATGATGTTCGTTAACAAATATTGAACTTTTAGAAAGATTTGTTCTTTTACATGCTCACTATTTCCTATAAAACACAATAATAATTGATTTCATTCAAAAAAATTAAGAAATCTCCAGGGCAAAGCTGCAAAGATATACATTTACATGTGATGTAGTGGATTTGAAGCTACTCTTGCATTTATACTAGATTTAACCCGTTTTACTAACCCTGAAGAAATAGATGCAGTGGATTTGAAGCTACTCTCATGCATACACACAATTATTATATGCATTGTAAAGTTACATTGGAAAGTTATTTTTATCCCTAATTCAAATAAGTAATTAGTGAATGCACGTAGTTTAAAGTTGCATCAACCCAATATAATTAAGAGTGATAGATCAACTTGTATTGAAATAATTTAAAGCGTTGGCCACTACCAAATTAAATTCAACGGTTTCAATTACATGGAAGCATCAGAGAAATCATGCCAATCACATTCCCCACGCCATACATCGATCCATATATTATTCCCTCCACACCCCAAACCTCTGCCCATCGTTTTAGAATCCTCTTATCATTTCTCTTTCTTGCTGCCTAATTAAAGTGGTGTATATATATATAGGTATATTTTAAACATATGAGGTGTGTAGTTAATATATTTTTAAATTATAACTCATGGTTTTTTAATCTGTAAAGATACACCCAACACGTTGATACATTTTTTAGATACATCCAACACACCAATCTATTTAGGTTCATTTGGGATAATGTGGAGAAATACTTTTACATAAGTTAAGATAAATATGTAAAAGAGATTGGCTTCGTTTGGTTTCCTGTTGGAAACACCGTTCTGACTCCCAAAACCCATTCTCACGCAAGCCGAGACAAAATTTCTCTCACATAAAGTACCTCGGAATCTGTGTCCGTTTTTCCAACGAGTTTCCAAACGAAGTCATTATCTCGATGAAAATATTGTTGAACGAGTTTTTAAATGCTTCAAAATTGTTACCAAATTTAATGGTGTAATTTTACACCTTATCTAATAAAAGTGGAGCAATTATACACTTAGTTAACGGATTCTCTTAACTCCGTTAGAAGTGGAGGGAGAGATGCGGTCCCAAATAATGAGAACTGAGAAGGCCCCACTCATCCCACTCAATCTTCGTCGGCATCCTTCCTTCGACGGACTTAGGAAATCTGAAACTCACTGCACGACGAGAAAAGACAGCTCCCCATTTAAAAACATGGGTGGATTATGTACTGTGATGGCCATTTCAAAACATGGAAGCTCCCTAGTATGAAAAGAAACCAAAAAACAAACAAAACAGAAAAGGAAAAGAAGACAGAGCGGGAGGGAGAAGATAAAGTTTCATAAGTCATCAAAAGCTCCATTATTCATCTTTAGGCTTCGTTAGTTTTTTTGGGCAACAGATTGTCCAAACAATCCCATTATCTTCATAGCGCATCGAAAGCGCCGTTCGTCAAATCAGTCAAGCCTATCAACATTGGGGATTCTTCTTGGTGATTTCACATCGTTCTTCCTCCCTACTCTTTCCTGCATCATGAAAACAGAGCACTTGACAGTTTTCACTCTTCTGCAACTTTGAGCTTGAAAATTACAAAGCTTCGGTGAAATTGAAACAGCATCTAATGGGTCGTTTATTTGTATTATTATGATCTCAAAAATGCAGTCTTTTGGATCTGGGTGTTTGATTTTTCAGATCACAGGTGATGGGATTTCAGAGAATTTAATGGAAGACGTTCTGAACAAGTCCATGGAGTTCCACAAGTCCATTATTGGATACATCATCTAAAACTTTTCAGTCTTCACGACGAATTCAATTTGCCCCAGAAAACCACCTGGCTTCGAGTACGTGTTTAACTCAAACACCCTCTTCCATTTTCTCCATCTCTTATCTTTATAAACTAATGGCCCTTTTTTCCCACGGATTTTGAGAACTTTGCTTGACCAATTTGGCCAACGACGGCGGCGTGGATTTGGGGATCGATGGAGGCTATGAGGGACGGATGAGAGTAACAAATCATATTTAACGGAGTTAAAAGAATCTGTCAAGTAAGGGTAAAATTGCTCCACTAGGGGTAAAAGTGTAACATTAAATATATCAGAGTGCTAAATGCATCTCAAAAAATAGATGAGGGCATTAGATGCATTTTTATCCTTTTTAATCAAAAGCATCCGCTAGTGATGGTCTTTGATTAGATTTTTTAATATATCTTCATATGCTTAATTAATTCATCCACCTGATGAGTCCACACGTCACACAGATTCTAGAACTTTTAAGAATTATAGTCTAAACGTATAATAATAATAATATAATAATAATAATACATCTGAAGATACATTTATCACTCATTTTATCGTGTCTCAGGAAATTTGTCTTCTAGTCTTTATTTGATACTTTGTCTGGTTCTTTTTTTATATGAGCTTTATAATTAAACTGTGCAGTTTCAGAAATTAGTTAAAATTTGTTAAAGATAGTAAATATGTAAAAATAATTTTTTTAAATACTCAAAAAATTAGTTATAAATCAGTAGACAGTGGTGGAAAAACACGAAAGAAAAACGGTTGAAGAATCCATTGGAACGTCTTTCAAAGCTTTATCTCCTCCTTTTTTTATTTGACGTGCTTTTAATGGATATTGACAACTAAAAATTATTTTACGTTAATTATTTTTTAATATAAAATACAGGGGAAATAAATGCTAGGTTCTGCTGAAACAAAAGGCTCTGCGTTTTTAGAATCGTCCGTTATCCGTTTGTTTAGATGTAAGGTTGAAAATAACTTTTACAAATTTCGAGGTAAAACTTAGATTTTAGAGAATAGATTTTGAAAAATAGATTTTACAGATTTCGAGGCAAAATCTAGGTTTTGAGAAGTGATTTAGGGCTTGTTTGGAAACCAGGTTTGAAACCTAGGTTTCACAGAATTCGGGGTAAAAAATAGGTTTTGAAAAGTGATTTATGTTTAGAAAGTTATAGCTTTTACGGATTCCGAGGCAAAAAAATGGGTAGGAAAAAGGAAAGTAAGAAAGAGATGGAGAGAAAAAGTATGAAAGAGAAAACCTAGATTTCAGATCTAGGTTTTAAACCTAGGTTTTGGCAACCAGGTTGCCAAACGAGCCCTTAGGGCTGGTTTGGGAAGTTAGTTTAAAACATAGGTTTCACAGATTCCGAGGTAAAATCTATGTTTTGAAAAATGATTTATGTTTGGGAAGTTATAGCTTTTACGGATTCCAAGGTAAAAAAGTGGGTAGGAAAGAGGAAAGTAAGAAAGAAAAGGTAGGAAAGAAAAAGTAGGAAAGAGAAAAGAGGAAAAAGTAGGAAAGAGAAAACTTAGGTTTTAAACCGAGATATTATATCCAAAATAGTTTTTTTTCAAAAAAATGTG
>JANTPZ010082481.1:671-13630 GCA_025593235.1 Vachellia pachyceras | reverse complement strand
ACTCGAGCATTGGCAACACTCTATGCCAATGCTTGAAGTGTTCACTCAGAGTATTGATCAAAAACTCATTTCCAAAGAGCAGTACTCGAGTGCAACAACATAGTACTCGAGTATTGACAACACTTTATGTCAATACTTGAAGTATTGCCTTAGAGTACTGAATTTTCTTAAGATCAAAAGGTGCAGTGCTCGAGTATTGAGTTCCAATGCTCGAGTACTGTCAACACTTTGACACAACACTCGAGTGACTTCATGAAGTATTGAATCAATATGTTCAAACTTGGATTCTGAAATCATTTTTGCAATCTTTTATCATAATTTTGTTATCATCAAAACAAGGTTCCAACAACCCTCAACAAAAACTTAGTCACACTAGATGTACCTATTCAATTCTAAGAGAGTAAAATGTTTAATTCCTGTAACCCTAATCTAGTTTCAAAAAATGATATTGCATTTTTATGTCCAAATAGATGAATACATTTTTAAAAAACCTCGATTTATTTAATGCTCAATAAAAACAGAGTCACACTGGATGTTTCCATTGAATTCTAAGAGAGTTAAATGTTTGATTCCTTTAACCCTAATCTAGTTCCAAAGAAAGTTTTGGCACTTTTATGTCCAAATAGATGAATAAGTTTTTTTTAAAAAAACTCGATTTATGTAACCCTCAATAAAAACTGAGTCACAATGTATGTGTCCATTCAATTCGAAGAGAGCTAAATGCTTAATTTGTTTAACCCTAATCTAGTTCCAAAAAAATGTGGCATTTTTATGTCCAAATAGATTAATGCGTTTTTAAAAAAACTCGATTTATGTAATCCTCAATAAAAACTGTGTTATAGTGGATGTTTTCATTCTATTCTAGGAAAGTTAAATGATTAATTCCTTTAACCCTAATCTAGTTCCAAAAAAAAGATGTGGCTTTTTATTTAAAGATAGATGAATACGTTTTAAAAAAATAGATTTCTGTAACTCTCAATAAAAACTGGGTCACAGAAGTATTAGCATAGGATTTGACCAAGAGGGGGTGAATTGGTCAATTTTAAAAAATAAATTAAACTTGAACCACAAAATAAAATTAAAGTCACTGAGAGAGAGGAATGATGAACACAGATATTTATCCTGGTTCGGTCTACTTGACCTACGTCCAGTCCTTACTTGACCTACTCCAGTCCTCAGATCACCTCTGAGATTTCCAAATCCACTATCAATAGCAAACAAGGCCAATAATGCCTTTACAACGGAGAATCTCACTCCCCCTCACTATATGCAATAAAATAGAGACTTTTACTCTCTGCTTTCTGACAAATTCACAGCCCAATGGATTCAAGGTCCCAACCTTGATTTTTTCTCAGATTTACAGAAATTAATGCTCAAAGAAACTCTCTCAAAGAGTAGATATTTAATACTGAAGCTTAGAAGAATATAGCAAGATTTACAGAGAATATATTGAATGCCTTTGAAAGCTTGTGTTAATGCTCGTCTCTGTCTCTATAATGAATTATCAGTCCTTTTATAGATGAGGAGTAATAAATTTGCTGTTAGAGACATTTAAGTGTCCGTTACTCTTATCAACCAACTCTTTATCTTCGCCATTAATGCTATAATAAATGCTTTTGAGTAACATGGGTGACGAAAGCTTGATTTATGTAATCTGTCTATGAGGACAACTTTTTCTCTTTCTATGATCCTAGGCTTCTGCATTTATGAAGGTAGGTGAAATTCAAACATTGTTAGTCACTAATAAGGAAAGATGCAAAGCAGGTAAAAGCTGTCAGAGAGAGAGAAAATAGCCATTAAAAACAATACCGAGTGTTGATTCATATTACTCGAGTGTTAATCAAGCATTTTGAATTTATAAAACGATACTTGAGTGTTTTCTGTCAATGCTCGAGTTTCACAAACACTTTTGAAATTGCTCGAGTGTTATCTGAGAGTATTGCAGAAGATTTTGAAATTTGGTGTAAATACTCGAGTGTTGAAATTTTTATACTCGAGTGTTAAGAGAACTTTAAGTTCCTGCTCGAGTGTTCAAAGGAAACTTGAAGTGAAATTAATAGAAATATCACAATACTCAAGTATTAGAATTGCAATACTCGAGAATTGTCACCTTTCTTTACCATTACTTGAGTGTTTTGATGGAGGTGTTGTGTTTTGTGAGAAAATATGCTCGATACTCAAGTGTTCAAATATCAGTGCTCGAGTATTGTCAATACTTCCACCAAATACTTGAGTGTTGTGCTTGAAGTGTGTTCTTTCATTTGAAAACTTTGCCCGATACTCGAGTGTTGAAAACTAGCACTTGAGTGTTGGCAATACTTCCTCCACAACACAAGTGTTATGCCTCAAGTTCAAGTGTTTTGATTCAATACTCGAGTATTCAGAACTCAATACTCGAGTGTTGCCAATACTTTCATTTGTAACTCAAGTATTCTGCTTCAAGTGTTGAGTATTCTTTTGAAAATAAAGCCCGATACTCAAGTATTACAACACAGTACTTGAGTGTTGTCAATACTTCAACATAATACTTGAGTTTCATATGAAAGGATTCTTATTTTAATACCATTACTCGAGTGTTTCAAAATATCACTCGAGTGATTGCAACACTTCATCCTAATGCTTGAGTTTTCACTTTAAGTGTTGATCTCAGAAACATTTTAACTCACAATGCTCGAGTATTAAAGTCCAAAACTCGAGTATTATCAACACTCTCAACAAGAACTCAAGTGTTGTCTATGAGTATTGATTTTTAACTTATGAAAAATCTTTATACTCGAGTATTAAACTACAGTACTCGAGTATTCTCAATTCTTTCATACAAAATTAATAACTTGATCACAAAAACTCAAGTGTTTCACTAAGAACACTAAATCATCAACAATTTAAGCTTTATAATTTCTGAAATCATTTTGTTATCAACAAAATAAAGCATCAACAAGAGGATGTTTCCATTCAATTATATCAGAGTTAAATGTCTAATTCCTTTAAACCTAAGCTAGTTTCAAAAAAAGATTTGGCGTTTTTATATCCAAATAGATGAATACGTTTTTAAAAAAAACATGATTTATGTAACCCTGAATAAAAACTGAGTCACAGAGTATGTTTCCATTCAATTCTATTAGAGTTAAATGTCTAATTCCTTTAACCCTAATCTAGCTCCAAAGAAACATATGGCATTTTTATGTCCAAATAGATGCATAAGTTTTTTTAAAAAAAACTAGATTTCTATAACCCTCAATAAAAATTGAGTCCAGTGGATGTATCAATTCAATTCTAAGAGAGTTAAATGTTTAATTCCTGTAACCCAAATCTAGTCCCAAAAAAGATTTGGCATCTTTATGTCCATATAGAATAATATGTTTTTAAAAAAAACTTGATTTATGTAATCCCCAATAAAAACAGAGTCACAGCAGATGTTTCTAATCAATTATGAGAGATAAAAGTTTAATTCCTATAACCCTAATCTAATTCTAAAAAGATTTGGCATTTCTATGTCCATATAGATGAATACGTTTTTAAAAAACTCGATGTACGTAATCCTCAATAAAACTGAGTCACAGAGCATGTTTCTATTGAATTCTGAGTTAAATGTGTAATTCCTTTAACTCTAATCTAGCTCCAAAAAAGGATGTGGCATTTTTATGTCCAAATATATGCATAAGTGTTTTTTAAAAAAAACAAGATTTATTTAACCGAAAAAAATGAGTCACAGTGGATGTATCCATTCAATTCTAAGAGAGTAAAATGTTTAATTCCTGTAACCCTAATCTAGTTCCAAAAAAAATTTATGGCATTTTTATGTCCAAATAGATGTATACGTTTTTAAAAAACCTCGATTTATGTAATCCTCAATAAAAACAGAGTCATACTGGATGTTTCCATTCAATTCTGAGAGTGTTAAATGTTTGATTCCTTTAACCCTAATCTAGTTCCAAAGAAAGTTTTGGCATTTTTATGTCCAAATAGATGAATAGTTTTTTTTAAAAAAAAACTCGATTTATGTAACCCTCAATAAAAACTGAGTCACAGTGGATGTATCCATTCAATTCGAAGAGAGTAAAATGTTTAATTCGTTTAACCCTAATCTAGTTCCAAACAAATGTGGCATTTTAATGTCCAATAGATGAATAAGTTTTTTTAAAAAAAACTTGATATATGTAAACCTCAATAAAAACTGAGTCACAGTGGTGTTTCCATTCTATTCTAGAAGAGTTAAATGTTTAATTCCTTTAACTCTAATCTACTTCCAAAAAAAAGATGTGGCATCTTTATTAAAAAGTAGATGAATACATTTTTAAAAAACTAGATTTCTGTATCCCTCAATAAAAACTGAGTCACATAGGATGTTTCCATTCAATTCTATTAGAGTTAAATGTTTGATTCCTTTAACCCTAATCTAGTTCCTAAGAAAGTTTTGGCATTTTTTATCCAAATAGATGAATAATTTTTTTTAAAAAAACACGATTTATGTAACCCTCAATAAAAACTGAGTCACAGTGGATGTATCGATTCAATTCCAAGAGAGTTAAAGGAATAATTCCTTTAACCCTCATCTAATTCCAAAAAAACAAGTAGCATTTTATGTCCAAATAGATAAATACATTTTTAAAAAACTCAATTTTTGTAATCCTCAATAAAAACAGAGTCACAGTGGATGTTTCCATTCTATTATATGAGAGTTAAATGTTTAATTCCTTTAATGCTAGTCTAGTTCCAAAAGAGGATGTGGCATTTTTATTTAAAATAGATGAGTCCATTTTTTTAAAAATAGATTTATGTAACCCTAAAAAAACAGAGTCACACTGGATGTTTCCCTTCAATTCTAATAGAGTTAAATGTTTGATTCCTTTAACCCTAATCTAGTTTCAAAGAAAGTTTTGGCGTTTTTATGTCCAAATAGATGAAACGTTTGTTTAAAAAACTCAATTTATGTAACCCTCAATAAAAACTGAGTCACAGTAGATGTATCAATTCAATTCATAGAGAGTTAAATGATTAATTCGTTTAACCCTAATCTAGTTCCCAAAAAATGTTGCATTTATATGTCCAAATAGATGAATACATTTTTAAAAAATCTCGATTTATGTAATCCTCAATAAAAATTGAGTCAAAGTGGATGTTTCTATTCTATTCTAAGAGAGTTAAATGTTTAATACCTTTACCCCTAGTCTAGTTCCAAAAAAAGGTGGGGCATTTTTATTTAAAAATAGATGAATACGTTTAAAAAAAACTAGATTTCTGACCCCTTCATAAAAACTGAGTCACTGAGAATATTTCCATTAGATTCTATCAGAGTTAAACGTCTAATTCCTTTAACCCTAAGCTAGTTTCAAAAAAAAGATTTGGTATTTTTATATCCAAATAGATGAATACGTTTTTAAAAAACTCGATTTACGTAATCCTCAATAAAATTGAGTCACATAGCATGTTTCTATTGAATTCTGAGTTAAATGTGTAATTCTTTTAACCCTAATCTAGCTCCAAAAAAGGATGTGGCATTTTTATGTCCAAATATATGCATAAGTTTTTTTTAAAAAACACGATTTATGTAACCGAAAAATTTCACTATCTCGGAATTGCGTGGAAACTTCCTCTCTAGCTCATTTTTGAATGCTGATTCTATGTATTTAGTTAGTTTTTGAAAATTCATCCATATGCTCCAAAAACGGCCACCGTTCGTTTCTTGCCTTCTCTGGTCAGAAAGTACGATAATTTTACACTTTCTCAGAATTGCGTGGAAACTTCCTCTCTTGCTCATTTGTGAATGTTGATTCTAGATATTTGGTTAGTTTTTGAAAATTCATCCATCTGCTGTAAAGACGGCGCCCGTTCGTTTATGGCATTCTTTGGTCGGAATGTTCGAAAATTTTTCACTTTCTCGGAATTACTTGGAAACTTCCTCTCTTGCTCATTTTTGAATGCTGATTCTAGATATTTGGTAGTTTTGAAAATTCATCCATCTGCTCCAAAGACGGCGCCCGTTCGTTTCTGGCCTTCTTTAGTTGGAAAGTACGAAAATTTTTCACTTTCTTCGAATTACGTGGAAACTTCCTCTCTTTCTCATTTTTGAATGCGGATTCTAGATAATTGGTTGGATTTTGAAAATTCATCCATCTGCTGTAAAGATGGTGCCGGTTCATTTATGGCATTCTTTGGTTGGAAATTACGAACATTTTTCACTTTCTCGTAATTCCGTAGAAACTTCCTCTCTTGGTCATTTTTGAATACTGATTCTAGTTATTTGGTTAGTTTTTGAAAATTCATCCATCTTTTCCAAAAACGGTGCTCGTTCGTTTCAGGCCTTCTTTGGTCGGAAAGTTTGAAAATTTTTCGCTCTCTCGAAATTGCGTGGAAACTTCCTCTCTTTCTCATTTTTGAATGCAGATTCTAGATAATTGGTTAGGATTTGAAAATTCATCCATCTGCTATAAAAACGGCGCCGTTCGTTTCTGGCTTTCTTTGGTGGGAAAGTACAAAAATTTTTCACTGTCTCTGAATTGCGTGGAAACTTCATCTCTATGCATTTTTGAATGTTGATTCTAGATATTTGGTTAGTTTTTAAAATTCATCCATCTGCTCTAAAGACGGCGCCCATTCATTTATGGCCTTCTTTGGTCGGAAAGTAAGAAAATTTTTCACTTTATCTAAATTGCGTGGAAACTTCCTCTCTTGCTCATTTTTGAATGCCGATTCTAGATATTTGGTTTTTTTTGAAAATTCATCCATCTTCTCCAAAGACGTGACCTGTTCCTTTCTAGCCTTCTTTGGTCGGAAAGTACGAAAATTTTTCACTTTCTCGGAATTGCGTGGAAACTTCCTCTCTTGCTCAATTTTGATTGCTAATTCTAGTTATTTGGTAAGTTTTTGAAAATTCATCTATCTGTTCCTAAAACGGCACCCTTTCATTTCTCGCCTTCTTTGGTTGGAAAGTACGAAAATTTTTCACTGTCTCAGAATTGTGTGGAAACTTTCTCTCTTGCTCTTTTTTGAATTCTGATTCTAGATATTTGATTAGGTTTTGAAAATTCATCCATCTGCTTCAAAATAATGCCCGTTCGTTTCTGGTCTTCTTTGGTCGGAAAGTACAAAAATTTTTTACTGTCTTAGAATTACGTGGAAACTTCCTCTCTTGCTCATTTTTGAATGCCGATTCTAGATATTTGATTAGTTTTTGAAAATTCATTCATCTGCTCCAAAGACGGCACCCGTTCATTTCTGGCCTTCTTTAGTTGGAAAGTACGAAAGTTTTTCACTTTCTTGGAATTAAACTTCCTCTCTTGCTCATTTTTGAATATTGATTCTAGTTATTTTTTTAGGTTTTGAAAATTCATCCATCTGCTCCAAAAACGGTGCGCGTTCGTTTCTAGCCTTCTTTGGTCGGAAAGTAAGAAAATTTTTCACTGTCTCGGAATTGGGTGGAAACTTCCTCTCTTGCTCATTTTTGAATGCGGATTCAAGATATTTGGATAGTTTTTTAAAATTCATCCATCAGCTCCAAAAACGGTCCTCGTTCATTTCTGACCTTCTTTGATCGAAAAGTACGAAAATTATTGATTGTCTTGGAAACTCCTCTTTTGCTCATTTCTGAATGCCGATTCTAGATATTTGGTTAGGTATTGAAAATTCATCCATCTTCTCCAAAAAGGCGCCCGTTCGTCTGGCCTTCTTTGGTCCGAAAGTACCAAAATTTTTCATTGTCTCAGAATTGCGTGGAAACTTCCTCTCTTGCTCATTTTTTAATACTGATTCAAGATATTTTTTTAGGTTTTGAAAATTCATCTATCTACTCCAAAAACGGCGCCCGTTCGTTTATGGCCTTCTTTGGTCGGAAAGTAAGAAAATTTTTCACTGTCTCGGAATTGCGTGGAAACTTCCTCTCTTGCTCATTTTTGAATACGGATTCAAGATATTTGGTTAGTTTTTGAAAATTCATCCATCGGCTCCAAAAAGGCCCCCGTTCGTTTCTAGCCTTCTTTGGTCGGAAAGTACGAAAATTTTTCACCGTCTCGGAATTATGTGGAAAATTCCTCTCTTGCTATTTTTTGAATGCTGATTCTAGATATTTGGTTAGGCCTTAAAAATTCATCCATCTTAAAAATTCTAGATATTTTGTTTATAAAGGAATAAAATTCCTTGCACTCTTTAGTTGATCTTACAATTTGTGAATGTGGAAGTGAAAGCATGCTATCCAATAATGCGACATGAGTGTATTTTTCAATGGTTTCAAAGGAGCTAAATGGTTCGTTAGAGGGTTTAAGAGGAATTTTCAAATTTTTGTCATCAAAAGATGCACATGAATCAAGATGTGAACATGGAAATTCATTTTCTATTGCAAATTCAGTGCATGCATCATCAACAATAGCATCAAGAGCACTAACGTTCAACAATGAATAATCCCCATGTGGGTGTTTCATAGCCTCATATATATTGAAGTGAATCTTACTTTTCCCTACTTCCATCGATATGCTTCCTCCTTTCATGCTAATAATAGTGTTAGCAGTCCTCAAGAAGGGTCTACCTAAAATCAAGGTGGACTCACTAATGGATTCTCTAGATATGTCTAGCACATGGAAGTCGGCAGGGAAAACTAAGTCTTTAACTTTCACAAGAATATCCTCAACAATCCCATCAGGGTACATAATCGATCTATCCGCTAGTTGGAGTACTACGGATGTGGGCTTCAAGTTCTTGACCTCTAAAGCTTGATAAACCGACTTTGGCATCACATTAATTGCAGCCCCTAGATCTAACAACGCTCCCCCTATGGTAATTTTTCCTATAGTGCAAGGGATGGTGAAAGATCCTGGGTCTTGACATTTCACAGGAAGTTGTGGTTTGAATAAGGCTGAAACATTTGAGCTCACTTGGACTTTTCATTAGGTCTAAATTTTCTTTTATTTGTGCATAATTCCTTGAGGTATTTAGCATATTTAGGGACCTTTTTCATTAAGTCAAGCAATGGTATGTTCACCTCTATTTTACTAAACAAATCATAAATCTCCTTCTCATTATCCTTTTCAGCAAGCTTTCTATTAATCAAATATGAATTTGGAAAAGGGAGTTCATGGATGTTTACCTCTTTACCTTTCGATGAGGTTGAACCATACTTGTTTCTTTCCTTGTTCTTAATTGCTGTCCTTTGCTCCATAACTACTCTTTCTTCTTTTTGTTGAGGTGAGGCACTCTCTCTTCTCAGCAACAATTCTTCTTTTGTGCTCTCACTTCTCTTCTCTTTTTCAGCAGCTTTTAGAATCTCTTCAAATTCAATTTCTTCTCTTCTTTCAGAAGCTTCTTTATCATCAAACCTCACTTGCCTCCCACTTCTCAAGTTAATTGCATTTAACCCTTTGGGATTAATGACAGTATTTGAAGGTATGGAGCCACCACTCCTTGCTTGTTGTTCACTCAAATTGTTGGAAAGTTGAGTGACGAAGGAATTCAGGTTTTCAGCCTTAGTTTCCCACTGCTCTATCCTTTTCTCCAAAGAAGCGTATCTTGCATCATTCTTCGAAGAGTCCTTTCCTTGAGTAGTACTAGCATGTTTTGAAGTAATTGATTCTTGTCCTCCTTTGGTGGTACACTCAAGGCTTGATGTGAATTTTGCATGTTGGAGTTGGAAGGTCCAGCTCCTACATTCCTTTGAAATTTCTGGGCATTGGCTTCTTCACTTTTCCAACTGAACTTTGGATTTGATTTCCAACCCTCATTATAGGTGTTGGAATAGGGATCCCATTTCTGGTTCGGTCTCCCTTGATACATTGCTGAAACTTCTTCGAATCGGCTTGGGCACACACTTGTAATATGCATAACTGACCCACAAGTTTCATAACTCGGAGTAGCTAAATCCATGGATGGTGGTGATCTATTAACACTTAAATTCTTCAGCTCAGTAGTGATAAGAGACAATTGTGATTGACTTTTTGTTCCAAAGAATCTACCTTTGATTCTAGGGTGTCCATTCTTCTGTTATGAGTATTTGAATGTCCAATTTCATGGGCAACCCTAGTGTCTCTTACATTATATTTTTGATGGTTCAAAGCCATCTTCTTGATAAGCTCCCAAGCTGCTTTGACGGTTAAATCAATTAATGAACCTCCAGCTGCCGCGTCTAGCATTCCTTTTTTCTTGGCTCTTCAATCCATCATAAAAATATTGAACCAACTGTTCATCCGGTATTTGATGGTGAGGACATCTTGAAAGAAGATCTTGAAATCTATTCCAATAATCGTACAATGATTCATCATACTCTTGGCGTGCTGAGTAGATTTTCTTCCTCATTGATGAAGTTCTTGATGCTGGAAAATACTTTTCTAAAAATGCTTCCCTCAAATTTGCCCAACTTTGATAAGCATTTGCCACATGCCTCAGAAGACTCATGAACCATTCTCTTGCCTTCCCTTCCAACGATAGGTGGAAAACTTTCCACAGCACTTGATCAAGTGAGGCTCCAATAGGTTTCATGCTCTCACAAATCATTGACAATGACTGCTAATGGATGTACGGATCCTCTCCTGGCAAGATATGAAATTTAGGAAGAGAATTAATTAACAAACCCTTAATCTCAAAATTCACACCATAATTTGGGCAAGCAACAGTAAATGGATCATAATTAACATCAGAGGTCGTGGCTTTTCTTATTATTTCTCATATTAAATTCACACCTTATGGTTCTTCTTATATTATTTCTATTATTTTGTCCCATTCTTTCTTCTTCATTTCCTCTGTTACCATTCCCTTGTTGATTTCCATTTCTATTTCTGTTTTCTAGGTTTGGCACATTTTCAGCCATGATTTCTCATAATGACTCTACTAATCTATCTAATTGCTCTAAACTAGACTCTCCTACTTCTAAACCTAAGTCTCTAACTACCTTGCCCTTCTCTTTTCTTTTGTTAGCCCTCCGTCTCTCCCTCAATGTTCTCTTAATTTCAGGATCAAAAGATTCAAGTTGACTCTTCCTGGGCATACAAGAGAAAAATTCAAGGCAAGAACAAAATGAACACAACTCAAAACAAACCACTCAAAAATGAATGAAAAAGATATGTATGAGTGTATGCAGGAGTATGTAAGGTTATGTTGTATGTATGTGTTGAAATTTAGATGAATGAAGTGAATGAAGTGTGAAAAGTGGATGTTCTCCACGGCTAAATATGAATTACATCATGGTGAAAGGTACCCGAGAGGGTATCTCTCATTCAGAAATGCAAGTTTCGTCGCGGCTTAAGTTAAATTTGGTCGCGGTGCAACACACCCGAGAAGAATTTCTCTGTGAAATTGATTGTGCGTTACGGTGAAAAATGAAATTGGTCGTGGCGAAAATGCGGATTTATGTAGAATGCAGCAGAAAGAGATGCAATCTACTATGCAATGCTAAAATATTCACAAACTAATCCTATACTATGAACAAAGATACAGAACTAACAAACAAAAACACAATCTAATAACTATTGGCACTTCGCTTCGCTGGCAACAATGCCAAATTCTTGGTCCATACTAAGCCACAAATTGTAAACTTAGGTCGCTATTTTTCATAGTATAGTGCAACCCCAGGGTCGTTCTCTCTGGAAGCAAGAAGGAGTACCAATAATTCTTAGCTTGGGTATATGCTCGTGATGCAAATGCAATCAGGGTTTGATTCAAATTATCCTATATATCTAAACTAATTACAAAACAACTAAATTCTTTTTGGTATTTTCTTGATTGAGAATGAAAGTAAAGGCAGCTTTGATAAAGAGAAGTGTGTGTGTGATGATGGGTGCCTCTTGAAAATAAAGTGTTCCATCACAGTTCGCCAAAGATGAGGGAAAGTATCGGCTTTCGCACTAAGTTTTTGAAATCAAAAACCCCAACAATTCGCACAGGTCCAGAGCATCATAAGATGATCTCCTTCTAAATCCCCACACAACTTGGTGGGTCCAAAATAACATGAAATGAACTCCATCCCATGAAATCCCATAAGACCACTTAGTGTGTGTACGGAAATCACAAAGTGACAAAATCAACTCCATACATTGTTGACTCTAAAACCAAGCACAACTAGGATGATAGAAGAGACCAACAAGATTTCATTGAATACGCAAAATGAACTCCATTCTACTTTGTCAATCACAAAACAACTCAATACACAATAATCCAAGTTTGGCTCAATCGATACCAAGCATTTACACACAAATTACAAAATCCAACTCAGAATCCAAGTAATCCATAATGTAAATACATATTAAAAACAAATACTCCCCTTTTGGCACTTCGAACTCCGGTTCACTTCATCTTCAAGAGGTTGGAGATGTTTAGTTTCTCATGGATGATGGAAATGAGCTTCGAATGGATGATGAATGCATGATAGATGAATGGATGATGAAGAAATGGGGGAAATGGTGGTAGTGTGTAGGTAGGGTGAAATGGGAATGTGATTTTCTCCTCTCTTTGCTCTCTTTAACTTCTTCTATCTCCTTCCTTCCTCCTCCCTTCAAAAATACCTTAATTCAGCATAATAAACCATCCTAGGTTGGATCCATCAAGTCGGGTCAGGTTATTTTCCTTCTGAGGTAAAAATTCAGGTTCTGTGTGATATTCGCCGCGGCGAACTTCAGATTTCATCGCGGCAAACCTCACCTGAGAGTTCCTGCATGACTTTCTTGAACTTTGGTCGCGGCGAATGTTGAATCGTGCCGCGGTGAAATTCTCCAGCATGCTTCCCTTTTGTAAGGAGTTCCTGAAATGAAATAGCAAATATGGGCAGTATCATTTGCTCATGATCCAATTTAGGCACAATAAATCATTATTCATTGCATAGGTGCCCAAAATCACATTAATCCAAATCAATAACTCCTAATCTAAACTTGAAGGATTTCGGGCGTACCTGGAGATGCCGAATTATGAATCTGCAGATACCCACGCGGAATACGGATCACAAGTATGGATCCGAATATGAGACACAGCAAAAGCACCGAAGGTAA